>PVKC010010858.1:0-25314 GCA_004027635.1 Crocidura indochinensis
CACTTGGTGATTTGTAGTGCTGGAGTATCAGGGAGTTTAAGAAAGTGATCTACTATTTGTATGAAATGTGGCTCAAGGTATATCTTCTTAGAGGTTATTTTTTTCTAAACTAGCAAGGATGTTTAACTATAATAAAATGTTTAACTATGTTTAACTATCATAAAAGTTGAACACTATTGATTTGTTCAACTGGTCTTTGAACAGTAAGAAAAGGAAAAAGAAATACTAGATCCGGGGGCCGGACGGTGGCGCTGGAGGTAAGGTGCCTGCCTTGCCTGCTCTAGTCTTAGATTAACCGCAGTTCGATCCCCCGGCTTCCCATATGGTCCTCCAAGCCAGGAGCAACTTCTGAGCACAGAGCCAGGAGTAACCCCTGAGCATTACTGGGCGTGGCCCAAAAATCAAAATAAATAAATAAATACTAGATCCAGTCTGCTGGGAAGTTTATGATATAAATTGGAATGATTTTGCACACTAGTGCATCCACACGGTTTGGGAAAACAAGGACTGATAGGAAGGAAGGGGGTTTTAGGAAGGAGGCTGAGGGAAGGCTGGAAAGGAGGCCCTCCTTGAGCTTGGTGGAGAGGATTCCTCCATACCATTTCTAATCCTAATGTACTATATTAGATTTTAAAGGGACTCCACTTATTGGCAGCTACATTAAGAAATATATTTAGCATTAAAATTTTATGATTTTCTTTAGATTAACAGCTATAAGATTTATGTCAGTTTAAGATGTGGAAATTGAACTTACACTATACATTATTTAGATTTTAAAAAAATATATTGATATGTTAAGGAAAGAAACTTATCATTAAATATAAAGTAAGGTGGAAAATAAAGATGACAGTAATGAAAAAAATGAGAGACTATAAAGCGGCCAGGGATATTTGGTGGTATGTTAACTCCTAATCAGAAAAACGTATTACATTTGAGATTCCTTTCTTTTGACCCATTTCTTAAGAATTTATTTCACAAAAGTTTTTAGTGCAGTAAATATTTTCATTGTGATTATTGTTAAATCTATTTTCTTGACTGGTTGTGTAATAACTGTTTTGTCACTCAGTAGTAGAATTACCAGATAGAAAGTTTACCAAAAGGAAAATTGATGATATTCCCCAGTTTTGTTCTTTGGGGGTGTGTGGAATGTGGTAAAAATGTTGAAAGTGTTATCTAAATTTAGTAAGTAAGCTATTCATCATATTTTAACCTGTTTTATGCTCTTCTCTATAAAAACCAATAAGAGATAAGTTTTTTTTTGGTTTTTTTTTTGGTTTTTGGGTCACACCCAGCAGCGCTCAGGGGTTACTCCTGGCTCCATGCTCAGAAATTGCTCCTGGCAGGCACGGGGGACCATATGGGGCACCGGGATTTGAACCGATGACTTTTTGCATGAAAAGCAAACGCCTTACCTCCATGCTATCTCCCGGGCCCCAAGAGATAAGTTTTAACAAACTCAGTGATTAAGTTAATTAAGTCTATTTTTTCAATAGAATCGGTGATTAAATTTTAATTAGATAATATTTTGAACTCTGACATTTATGTAACCTGAGGATATTTCCCAAATTTACTTTTAATTCCATATATAGACTTAAGACAACATATAAATATATGTGGTCTACTCCTATATTAAAAGATAGCTTTATTAACGGTATCTTATCTATACATCTTTATTTATGAATTTGCTTCTAAATGATTCCAAAATGTTTACTTGACAGCAAACAACAGAACTTCTTTCACAGAGAAGTTGGGAAAAGTTGACTTGAGGGTTACAAGTGTATGAGTTCCATAATGAGAACGTTTTTCAATTTTGTGTCCAACCTTTACATGAAGCACTCTTTGGCATTCAGATGGCTGTTGACGTTGCATTAAATATGTCAACATAGATCACTGAATTCTTTTTTTTTTCCTAGGTAAACAGGATTATAAGAAAACCAAACCTATTTTACGAGCAACCAAATTAAAAGCAGAAGCAAAGAAAACAGCAATAGGAATTAAGGTACTGTATCCCATGAGCTTACGTATCTGCCATTTTATTTTCTAAGATTGATTGCAGGATTGTTGAATTCTGAATGTCTGATGTTTGATGGCATTTTAAATTCAAGCCCATGCCAGAATGTAAGGTTTTTATTTTTAAAAATGACATAATGACAAGCATTTATATGATTTTGAGATTTTTAAAAAAATACTTTATCGATTGATTGATTAATTGATTGATTAGTTAGTTTTGGGGCCACACCCGGCAGCTATCTAGGGATTACTCTTGGCTCTGTGATCAGCAATCACTCCCGACAGGTTCGGGGAACTATATGGATGTCAGAAATCGAAAGTGGTCCCTCCTGGGTCGGCTGCATCAAGGCAAACGTCCTATAGCTGTGCTCTCTCTCCCGCCCCAAGATTTTGAGATTTTTTTTGAAAAAGGTTTTATAAACCAGTATTATTTAATCAAACCATTAATACGAGAGGCTATAATATTTCTCCCGACCACGGTATATATAATTGTTGCAACAGGTTACTGTTTTATATCTTGAACAAAAATCTTCTCAAATTTATAGTGCATTTGAGATGTATAGCCCTTTCCCACTCCAAGTGCACGCACCTTGTATAGTATAGCTTAGTGCCTAAAGTTAGTGGTTCAGGCAGATGCTGGAGTGGTGGGAAGGTGATGTGGGAATCAAACACAGGGGTGAACATGCTACAATGTACTTTGCCACTCAAGCCATGCTTCTGGCTTCTCATTATATTTAAAGTTTCTAATTGTAGTGTTATTATATATACTTATATATCACTATGTCTAACTTTATATCATGTATTACCCTCATTGTTACCACTCTGTGCTGAAATGCTAAATAATGACCTTAAAATTGTTCTTCTAGCAAAAAAAGTGTTTAAAGTGCTTAACATGGATAAGTACAACTCAAAATGATGTTAACAGATATTAATCCAATGTGCTAGCTCAATAAAGTTCAACAAAATTGCATTGGCCATATTACCCATGCCAGTCTTTTGCCAAGCAAGTATTTAGTGTTGAATTAAACTATAATTAGGAAAATTAATTTGGCAATTCTCTTGTCAGTTGTTTTGAGTTGAAATGGCTAGGACATATATTTTATTTAAATATTAAAACATTAAAAGAAGATTTTGGTTTTGATCTGGCAGATGAAAAATCAATTTCTCTAAGTTATAGCTTACAGCAAATGCCAAGGTATTACTACCAAGCTGTAACAGCTGTTGAACTGCCAGATGACATACTTGGTTGTCGTCCAGAATTTGCTATTATGATCACTAAACACTGCCTCCGTTTTTACTCCTGATTACTGATTTTTATCAGACTCTGCTGTTTGATACATATGTTTTCCCAACACAATCTCTTCAGTTTGTACTGCGTGTCAGTTTTTAATGAACCGAAACACCCCCCCCCCGAATAAAACCTAACAAAAACTAAGTCACCTTTTTGTTTAAAAGAGAGACAAATAGGAGGAAAGAGAGAGTACAGGGGTTACAGCACTTCATTGTATGTATCCCAGTCTGATTTCATCACAACATTGCATGGTACTATAGCATCCCTGCGCCCACAAACATTGCAGGAGGTTGGGAAGCCTCAGTACTTTCTGCCTTTCTTTTTGCATTAAGTCACAGGCCTTATTCTGTGAAAATGGCAGGAAAAGACCTCTAGACCTCTGATATGATGTATGAGCCCCACCCGCATGATAGATAGATAGGATTCATGTTTTGATTTTTTTTTCTAATATGAGATTTCATTCACTTCAAAAGTATTTTCTGGATAGGATGTCTAAATGCAATGCTTTCTTTTTTGTTTGCTTGTTTGTTTGGGGTCTCACCTGGCAATATTTAAGGCTTACTTCTGGCTCTGAGCTCACGGATCACTCCTGATGCTACTCAGGGAATCTATAGGCTGCCAGGAATTGAACCAGGCTGGCTGCTTGAAGGAAAATGCCCTACCCTCTGTACTATCTCTTTGGGCCCATACCTTTCTAAAATTTTATGAGGAGTTACTTCTAGAGTCTCTTCTAGTGAGGGCATTGTCATGTTTAATCGAGAGAAAAATGTCACTGTTTATCTTTTACAGTTCAGCATTTTTTAAGAAATCGAGCAATTTATATTTTTTACTTACAAACTACTTTATTTTACATTGAATTGCTTGCTATTGTTAACCTTTTTGCTATTGTTTTAATTTGCTCCGATAATTTTATTCCCAGATGGTAAATTTGCATTGTTATTTGTTCTAATAATAAATGTTAAGTATTATTGACAGTATGATGGATTTTTAACATTTATCTTTTTATGAGCAAATTTTGATTTTGTTTATGATTTAGATGTTTCTTGCAGACATTAGAATATAATTTATTTTTAAATCACTCAGCATACATGTTTGTGGAAACCAGTTAAAGAGAAACCTTGATTTGAAACATTGTTTAATTTGATTGAAAATTTATGTGAGCTGCCCATTAAAATGATAGGAAACTTTTTAGAATCAGAACGGGGGAGGTGTTTTACATTTCAAATCTGGCATTTTAATTAGTTTGCCCTGTCAAACTTTGATTGCCTTGTCATTTTAGCATAGGATTTTAAATAACGAAGTTTCTTTCAGCAGTTGCCTCTTAATGCTATTTAATTTCCCCAAAGAGTGATTTTATCCATATTGATAATGTCAGAGACACAACTTAGGACTAATGAATATCAAACGCAAACGCGTTTGACTCTTACCTAGTTGGCATAGGATGACCACCATAATATTCTAATATTTTACTATGGGATTGCTTATTCTTTAGAATGAAACATCTTATGCTTTTAAAATAATTCAAGCCTACCAAAATATGAGCAGCTGCATGGAGTAGAAAAATAATACACTGCACACAAAATAAGGAGAACTAAGATAACAATTTGTCTTTTGCTGTTCTAAAGGTCTTATTTGTTTTTTGGATTTTTTTTATTTATTTTATTTTATTTTTTTTTTGCTTTTTGGGCCACACCCGGCAGTGCTCAGGGATTACTTCTGGCTATCTGCTCAGAAATAGCTCCCAGCAGACACGGGGGACCATATGGGACACCGGGATTCGAAACAACCACCTTTGGTCCTGGATGGGCTGCTTCCAAAGCAAACACTGCTGTGCTATCTCTCCGGGCCCTAAAGGTCTTATTTGTAAAGCAAAGATAATACCATTTGTTTTACAATTTTGTCTGAGGGTTAAACTATACCAGTAAAATACCTAATATTAAAACCAGCACAGAGTATTTTTTTTTTAAATTGGTGGCATATTGAGAAATTATTTTAATTAGTCATTACATTTTTAATCTGTCATGCATTAATTAGTAAATGTATACATCAACAGTAAATCTGAATATATTATAAGTTGCATAAATAAGATTCTCCTTACATGTTTGTCATTTATCTCAAATCTCCCAACTTCAAATAAATTCACATTATATTTTATATTACATAAGCAAAATTTTGCTTAATTGAGCAAATAGTAGTGTGGATTTTGTTGTAAAATTTTCAGAGCATTATATTATTTTCATACACCTGTAAAAAAGGTTATCTAATTTATTATTCTTATTTATTTGTAAACCATTGTAACTAATGTGTTCTAGAACATGGAAAGAGATGAATAAGGCATGATTGCCTTGAAGGAATTTAGTTGCCAATCACTTTCAAATATAATAACTATCAAATCAGCAATACTGACCGAGAAATAATGTACTAGGGCTATAAAAATATACCACGGGCCTTTACTTACAAAGATTTATAAATCTTCGTAAATTGTAAAATAAATTCCAACCTTGTGAGATATCCCCACACGCCTATTTCCACCCGTAGGTAGATGGGTCTGAAGTGCAGAGTTCAGAGTTGTGGTGGGGAATTAATAAACCAAGTCAGTCAGGAGAGAATCATTGAGCCAGTCTATCCACCCCCCCCCCCATGTCTCTGTGTGCCAAAATCAGACTTCCCTTTCTTTTTGAAAACCAATACCACTTCACCAGGAGGTGTAAGGTCAAGTAATTCAGGTGCGATTTTATGTACCAAAGGGAACGGTTTGAAGGAAAAATGAAGTTGGGGGAACACCTCTGTTTTGGGTTAATAGCTGGGTATCATCTTATAGTAAATGTGTGTATAGCAATAAAAATGCAGAGGGGAATTGATGATCAGAGAGTTAGATATGAATTTGATTTGCAGGATCTATAATTGATTATTCAATACAAGCTACTTTAATTTCCCACTCCTTAAAGTTGGCAATTTCCACAGCATCTGAGTGTATCTCTGGCATGCCCCAGGCATCACTGACTCTAGCCCTAATTAAACTTCAGCACTGGACATCGTGAAGCAAAGGAATATTGCTTTGCACTTGCACATTCTTGTCATAACTGATCACCCAATGATGAAACAAGCGTCATATAGAAGCATGTCTTTGGGGCCAAATAAGTGGCGCAAACTGTAGGGTGGGATAGACCACGGTTTGATCCCCTGGCATTCCATATGATCCCCCAAGCCAGTAGCGATTTTTGAGTGCATAGCCAGGAGTAACCTCTGAGCGTCACCAGGTATGGTCCAAACGGAAAAAAAAAGCATGTCCTTAACATCCTTTTAAAATTAATTTTATTTTCTAATTATTATGTAAGAACTACAGCACTCGTTATATTTTGTTGATATATTTGGGGTTTTTTTTGTTATGATTTGGGGGTTATTCCTGGTTTTATGCTCAGGGATCATTCCTGGTGGTGTTTGGAGAGACCATCTGTGGTTCCAGGGATTGAACTAGAGCTGACCAAATGCAAGGCACAAAATTCAAGGCACATCTTGAATGGAGATCTCCATCTTTCTAGTTTTTAGAGGAGAGAAGATCGTCTGCATATACTAATTAATTTAATTATCAGAGCCCAGAGTTAGCTCTGAGTAATCAGTGATCTGATAGTGAACTGAGCACATTTTCTGCATGCAAGAGGCCTGAATTCAGCATAGCTTGATCCTCTGAGCCATATAGGAACCACCCAGTGCTGAAAATAGCCTTCAAGCACCGCTGAGTGTGCCCCCTGCCAAGTCTATATTTAAATTTATTTTGGGGCTTTGGACCATATACCATCATTCCTAGAAACACTGCTAGGTGGCTCTGGGGAACCCAGAGGTGCCAGAGGTAGAAGTCAACCCACTTGCCTGCAGTGTTTGCGTGATGACACTTTGAACTATCTTTCCTGGCACAAAAGGTTTATTTGAAAATAAAAACGATCTGAGTAAAACAATTTTCTGCTACATAAAAGAAATACTTAAAGGTCAAGCAATCCCTTGGGTTACATCTCAGCCCAGCTAAAATGTTTTTGTTCTTATTTTCAGATTTTATCTGTGTTTTTGTTTTTGTCCTACAAATATTCAGTCTTCGAAATATTCATCTCCACAACAGAAGTAGGGACATTTGTTGGGGGTGGGGGATGGAAGGGGAGTTTTGCTGTGTATTCCAATCAGCACTCCTTAAAACACTGACTCCCAGATGATATCATGAATAGAATTAATTAACTAATAGATCTCTGAAGATTTGTAACGTGAGTGACCCCCACGTTCACCTTTGAAACTTCTGGTTACGCCTCTGGATAATTCCGTAAGTCCTCAATAAAAAGGTTCCAGAAGTGTTTGAAAGGCCCAAAATGTGGAAAAGCAGTATTTATATATGATTATCGATGGAATGGGAAAGACCAATTTCAATCAGGAGTGAAAACTATGTTCCTGCATTAAGCTCGCGTGAACGGGTCTTGCTGCAGAACAGTGTCGTCGTCCAGTCTACAGAGCAGATGGAGTTTGCAGTTGTGTGTCACATGTTTATTACATCCTCTTAAAATTAGTAGCTGTGTAGCCAGATGGGTCTGGGAGCACAGCTGTGAATATAAGAAAATAAATGAAACCTGTCTGGTGCTGCCATGCCCTTTCGAGATGCCAAGTGCGCCAACTGCAACAAAGGAACATTCACTTTTCTTTGACATTATAATGATAGATTCGGTTTTAAAAAAAATCAAATTTTATAAAAATAGTTGACAGTGGCTCTCTTTCGGTCCCCCGATTTTCATTAACATTTATTTTTATCATTTGAATGTCTAAATAAACATGAAACACACTATCCATTTGTGATTTAAATATTATGACAAAATTTCCATGTTAGGTTTCAACCAGATCCATGTTGGTGCTTTTAAAATTTATTAGGTGTTGTGTGTTGAATTATTGATTTTTATATTCTTATTCATATGAAGGCAGATAAATTGCTTCTTCATAAAATAATGAGAAAAGGTGCAGCTAACACAGGTGAAAATATGAAAGGAATCTTAGGGCTGAACTGGCATTATTTGTTCTTTATTTTTGTAAAGGTAAGTTAATATTGAAAATACTACACCCAAACACATACACATATTTCAAACTTACAGAATCAGAAATTAGATCTTAAAAATAAGTTCAGTGCCATATGTAAATAGTAAATTGGAGTGAAGATATGTTAGTATAATTTATTGAAAAGATCTACATGAAGTAATCAATTGGCATAACCAAAATTATCTGTGCTATGTCGTCTGTTACAGTTGTGTAAAATTGTCTTCATCATGCGTTATATCACTGTCAGCTGAATGTCTTCTTCCTTCCGATTGTAAATGATAGAATTTACAATTAGGGGTCCGGGAGATAGCATGGAGGTAATGCGTTTGCCTTTCATGCAAAAGGTCATCGGTTCGAATCCCGGTGCCCCATATGGTCCCCCGTGCCTGCCAGGAGCAATTACTGAGCATGAAGCCAGGAGTAACCCCTGAGCACTGCCGGGTGTGACCCAAAAACCAATATATATATATATACAAATATATATATATATATATATATATATATATATATATATATACAATTAAAAAAGAATATTTGGATAAGATAGCATTTAGTACGATAATGCAGACTGTTAGAATAGTTTCTTAAAAACTATTGAAAAATATCTGAAAAATATTTTCATTGAAAATATAATTAAAAATAAGTATTTATAAAATAATTGGAAAATAATTGAAAATAATTGAAAAATAATTGTTTATATGTATGCTAAGACGTGCATCTATATGTGATAGTAAGTTTATTGATATGACAAAGAAAGTTCAAATATCTGAGTAGTGGCTAGATATTATATGAGCACGAATTGCTTCTTACATCCAGTATTTGATATCCAGTTTATAAGTATATTTTGATATGATTTTATTGTGTTATTACAAACATAGAAATAATTCAACTGCTGATATACTGGGAATTTCAGTAGGTATTGTTATGTATACAATAAAATTTTAATGATAAAATCAAAAACTTTAAGCATAAAGTACTTGGTTGTTAGGACTAGTTTGATGATACACACATAAGGTGTTGCCTTGCATCTGATGACCTCCCTTTAATTCCTCAGTATCTCATATGGTCTCCCAGGGATCATCAGGAGGGATCCCAGAGCTCAAAGGCAGAGGAAAAGCTCTGAACACTGCTGATGTCTCCCCTTTTGAAGTTTTTTTTGTTGTTGTTGTGTTCAAATTATTCATTGGATACCATGGAACTATATCGTTGCTTAATATAATAAAACCATTAATAGTAACCAGTTTCTTACCAATTTCAAATCTTTTTTTTATTTCTCTAGGAAGTTGGACTTTTACTTGCAGCTATCTTGGCCCTCCTCCTGGCTTTCTATGCTTTTTTTTATCTCAGACTCTACACCGATGCTGACCCTGATCTGGGTTCAGATGAAGATTGACCGAGCAACATGTATGAAAGGGAAGTAATTTTTTTAAAAGCACTTCTTGGGACTAGAACTTACTGAAGTATTGAAACCAAGCATCCTGAATTTCCTTCTACCGCTGTTTGCGAATTACAGAAATATCTTTTGGAATAGTTGTGCAGGAAAGAAGCTTACCTGACAATGTGGGATTACATGTCTTACTAGATACTTGCGTAAGATTTTTGACTTTGAATGCCATCTTATTTATGGGGCATTTAAATAAAAAATAAAGCACATCCCAAATTCTTTCCTAGGCTAGCCAATTTATGTGTATAACTCCTTCACTTAAAAATGTTCACATCTTATTTTTGTTCTATGTACACAGAAGTAAAAGTATATATTCTTATTTACAGAAACATACTCAAATCATATTCAGAAACTAAGAGGGAATGAAAAGTCATGAGACATTTTTTATATTTCAAAGAAGACTTGCTTTCTTTCCAGACATATTTTAAGTCATTAGAGATACTCTCTGCATATATATATCTACAGTAATCTTTTTCCTTCTTGCCAACTGTTCAGTGCACACATGTGCTTCATCAGAAACGGCACCTGGATGACAGAAGCTCAAAGAGTCACATATGTCTCGAAAATAAAGATCCTTTCCTTTTGAGTGTCTAAATTAGAGAAAATAGAAAGTTCAGTTGATATCAATTTTAATTAGCTTATTACTCTATTAATATAAACTTAGAGTTCTATTTTAATTATGTTATTTTGGCGGCTTACACCATCAGTTTGTGCCTCTTGTTTGGGAGATATGTACAATCTGTCATTGCATTGTGTATTTTTTTGTACAACATGATAGCAAATGTCCTGCATAAGAAACCATTTGTGGGTCTTAAAATCGAATAATATAAAACTTGTCTATCAAAATTAAATTTTGTGTTTTGAAAATTAAACATTTATATCTAATATAAAACAATCCAAGAAAATATATACTTCATATTACTCACATGTGGAGTTTTCTATATGGTTTTTCAATGTATTTTAATTTGTCAGTGTATCAAAGTCAATTTATTCATTTTTAACTTGAAAATGACTATTTTTAGAGCACAGGAACATATCGAAAATAGACCCTGTTTACACAACCAGTTATTATTTGTGACTTTACATAAAGACGTATAGAGGATGAGTATGAGTAGTTTGAAATGTTTTATAGAATCTGCATAAAGTGAATGTAGCCAAGGTAAGAAAAATCTTGATATATACTCCATATATTCTATAGTGTTTTTGCAAATAGTTGATCATGAATGTGTAGCATTATGTCCTGTAAAATTTATTTAAGTAGCAGTTTTTTCTCTCCATATGAAAACAACTGAAAGTTCCAACAGCCTCACCGACAATCATACCACACGTCTTGAGCAAAATTTAACTGGTGTCATTTACTGGAGTTTTCTCTGCTGAAATCACAGACTCAAAAAGCAGGCCAAGAGTTCTTTTCTACTCACCACAGTCTATCTATTCAAGTGGCATTTTTAGGAAAGGTTGCAGCATTTAATGCCATGTGGTCTGTCTGTTAGAGGAGTGGGAGGCAAGGGAATATCCAAGCTGGCATTTTGGATATGATGGGCCTTTTACTTTCCTGAGTGACGTGCCACATGTCAAGGAATACTGCTTTCCCCCATTCCTATCACATGTACGTGACCAATTTTTCATGTATTTCCCCTCCCATCTGGTGTTAAAAATAGTCATGTTAAATAAAGATTATTTCTAATTCCACTAGTGATTTAATGAGAAGATATATAATCATTGTTTAACAGATAATTAAAATGAGGTGTGCATATTTTCAGTATTTAAAATATATAATTACTCTGTAGGACGTATTTGAAAATTCATTATCATTATGTTTTACTGTTTAGTTGTTATTTAGGGAGTAAAATGTTTCTGATAGTAAGAAATATTACTCTAAATAGAGTGAATTATAAGCAACTTTCATTAGATTTACTTAACACTGAGACTATAACTACACCATTTTTTGGACTGACTGACTTAAGAGGACCCCAAAAATCATGAATAGCACAGACTACATTTTATGTTAGTGAATAACAGATAAAGGACACAATATATGTTTACACAATAGTATTTTCAAATAATACATTTTTCCAAGCTTAACATGAACTGGAAATCAACAAATCTTTGCTTGAGAGTCACAGGTTGAAGTATGATTTGAATTTCTGATGATAGGTGGTATCTGGCCTGCTGTTTCATAAATCACACATTTACGTAGTGAGTGATGTTGGCATAAATTTGAGACTAGCACAATATACATATTTTAAGTATGGATCTTTCCTTCCCTGACAATTTGCTGCTTAGAGTAATTCAGAAGACAAAAGCAAATTCTATCATGATTTTTAGTATACTAGAATCTAATCATAGTTAACAGAGATAAAATGATAAAGTTCAATTTCTGACTCGGACTTAATAAAACCAGTTGAATACTGTGAAATTTTGGAGTTGTTGGTTCGTGTTGCAGCAAAATAAAAACATATATATGAATTAATTGTTGAAGAGGTATAATAAAAATAACTTCACCTAGAATTTTAAAAAAATAAGCCTTGGGGCCAGAGAGAATACAGCAGTAGGGCGTTTGCCTTGCATGCAGAAGGATGGTGGTTCGAATCCCAACATCCCATATGGTCCCCTGAGCCTGCTGGGGGTGAGTTCTGAGCGTAGAGCCAGGAATAGCCCTTGAACGCTGCTAGGGGTGACCAAAAAAACAAAATCCAAAAAACCAAAAAAAAAAAAAAAGCCTTATCTAAGTGTCAGTGTAAGGTTTATTATTTAAAGATATTTTATATATTAAAAATACTACCAATCAATGATTCTAACATCACATCTCAAGAGTATGTTCTTAATAATTGCACTTGTATATTAATTGATGTACACTTAATAAATGTATGTGAAATTTTAAGTAAGTCTCTTTAGTCCTCTCAGAGTCTGGCATAGTTTATGTATATTATGATGTCAAAAATTGTTTGCATCTTATACATAAAATCTTAAAATCATAATATTGACTAACTTTTTGCATTAAGCATTAATGACCATAATTATACATATTTCATACTCACTTTCATTTATTTCATGAGAGCTAACATTAAATTTACTGTAAAACAAAAACATTTCTATTTGTAGCAGAATAGGCTGTTTTATCTCAATATGATTGAAAACTATATTCTATGTTCTAAGTTTAATAGTATACCTATTTACTCATCACTAGCATAAAACCAAATTTTTATTTCTGTTAATGTGAATAATGAAGTACTCTTTCTTTCAGATTCTGAAATTATAATTGTAATTCAGTTGAGTGATGCATTTTTGATAAGCTTCAGAAAGAGACTTTTAAAAGCTGAAGCTTAACGTTTTATATATTTCCATGAGTGCCTAAGGTTGGTGAGCCGAGATTATATTAAATAAGTGTCCTTACCTACAATAGATTGCTTTACACCTACCTATATAGCTTCCCAGAGGAGAAATTCCTATTACTTCTCCCTTCTCAGCGCTTCATTCTTTTATTAGAGTTGTTCCAAAGCAATCTGGAAATAATGAATTACCTTTGCTAGATTTTGTTAGATTAATACCATATCTAGAACAAGTGTGGCCCATGATAAAACGAAACAAAGAAAAATGTAGTTAAAAAACTACAGATTCAGAACCTATGGAACTATTCTTTGCGTTTTGTAGTGGAGGGGGAACTGGGAACCATTTAAAGAATCATATGTCCAGTATAGAGGACATTCTAGTGAGTCAATAAATTCACAGAACAATTGAAGTGCAGCAGTGATCATCAGCACAGCGCCTCCTTGTTAAACGTTTTATCTTTTTATCCCTAGCAACAGACTTGAGATTTTTATTTCAAGAAAAATAAGATCCTTCCCATGCCAGAAGATTTTTTTTAATGACAGTACCCCCTCCTATTCTTCATTTTTTCAAAACAACCACCAAATTGGTGGGGAGGCAGCCAAAATTTGAGGTACCAGTGCCTCTTGAACAGATGCTGCGCCATTATTTTTTCGCTCGTTTAGATGAATAAACATGTTAAACTGTGAAGTATTACATTTTAGATTTTTTTCATTAAAAAAAGAGACAATCTGTTTACTGTCCTAATTGAGACAACAATCCTTGTGGTTGCCAGTTTTGGCAGTCATAACAATGAACTATAAATATTTGGACCAACCAAGTAAATGGTGACTGTAAAGGCTATAGCGTGTGTAAGTTTGGCTTTCATGGGCAACCTTCGTAATGTGATTTCTCCACAACTTCCCCAAATACAATTGTTTGTGTATGTAAATTTTCTGATAAGGCTAACACAATTATTTGAGTCTTTAATTTCTCTCTAGCTCATCATGATTTTTGGTTTTCAACAATCCATCTGCTTTTGACAAATTGTTTCTGCAGTTGCTCTATTGAATATGGCACGACCAGTCTTCAATAGTTTGCCTCCACTGGACATCCTAAATAATTCATAAAACCTATTCAGAAGTTTTTTTTTTATGTTCAAGAAGTGAAATTCAACATATATCAATACACTTATCACATTTTAAATTTGTTAAAGTTTAAAATGAACAGTATGTGGTTATAAATTCTTGTGATCTTAAAAAAGAAGGAATTGGTGCCAAAGGAATAGAACAATATGTTGTCACTTGCTTTGCTCACAGACAACTCTGGATTTGCTTCCTAGCACCCTACATATTACTCTAAATTCTGCCAGGAGTGATTACTGTGGACAGAGCCAGGAGTTAAACTTAAGCATAGCCATGTATGGCCTCAAAACAAACAAACAAGCAAATAACAAGAGAAGATCTTGTCATCTTTGCCTTTAGTAGGATGTTATACATAAAACAGTAAAAGTTGTTAAACCAAAGAAAGTACAAACAAGTTTTTAAAAAGTTTTTTAAGTACTTTCCAAATAGTAAGTGCCTATTTTTTTTTTATTTTTTTATTTATTTTTTTTTTTTTTTGGTTTTTGGGTCACACCCGGCAGTGCTCAGGGGTTACTCCTGGCTCCATGCTCAGAAATTGCTCCTGGCAGGCACGGGGGACCATATGGGGCACCGGGATTCGAACCGATGACCTTTTGCATGAAAGGCAAATGCCTTACCTCCATGCTATCTCCCGGGCCCCAGCAAGTGCCTTTTATATTTTATCTTTTTTTAATGACCATGGCATAGTCACAAACTTGTTGATTAATTGTTAAGTTTTGATTATCCAATGTTCCAACATTCTTCACAACCAAAGTCCCCAGTTTTACTTCTGTGATTCCCCCCCCATCTCCAGCCATACCTGTGACTGACACTATCCCCTCTCTCCTTCTTATTTAAGCACTCTTCTGTTTCTTTCTTCTAATCATTTTCTTGCCTCTCTGCCTCATTTATAAATCCCAGGCCATCTCTAACATTCCTCTTCATAATTCATATGAATTTCACTTCTACTTTAATTCCTACTTAATGATATCCTTAATGTATTAGCTAACTGCCTTTACTCTTAGAATTTTCTTTCATTTTGCCAATATTCAACACTGTCTTTGACCTGTTTTCTTAATTACTTTTTCTTATTCTTTCTTTAGTGGTAATGCCCTTTAAGGCAGTTAGCAAAGGGATCTAACCTTCAGTCAATGTTGCACTATATATGATCAGATATGTCATTTGGAATTTTTTGTTTGTTTGTGAGGGGGGAGCTACACCCTGCAGCGCTCAGGGGTGATTCCTGGCTCTGTGCTCAAAAATCTCTCCTGGCTCCAGGGACCATATGAGCTGCGGGGTATCAAACCTGTGTCCATCTTAGTTCAGTCGCTTGCAAGGCAAACAAACACCCTACCACTGTGCTACCACTCTGGCCTCAGAATTTTGACTTTTGACACTGAACTTTGTTTTGTTTTGTTATATTTTGTTTGTTTTAAACTAGATTTGGGGCACCTTTATAAGAGTAGTATTAAAAGTGTATGGTGTTGATGTACAGTGTCATTGCATTCCACCACCCCTAAAGTGCTTATGATGCTCCATCACTGCCCCTAACTTTTAGACTCCAATCCTCACGCTCCCTCTTCTGATCTTCACACTGCTTAGTAATCAGTTTTGTAGTCCAAGGCCAAAGGTTTGTCATTGTTTGCTATTGTCCATTCCCTTGATTTGTCTCCTGTTTCAGCCATGTATATTGTGCACACACACACACACACACACACACACACACACACAAACACACACACAGAATAGTGTAATAAAGATCAATCTTCTCATTACTGAGTTTTAAAATTTAACAACATTTTGACATTTTGCCTTCTTTCTACTATTCTGTAGCCTGAAGTATATTTAACTGAGTCTCAGATGTAAAATTTCCTTGTACATGTCTTAGTACACGTCTTTGATAGAACTTTATGATGTTGTTTGTTGATGCCTGTGCTGTTATTGCATTACCTAGAATCTGATATTACTATTAATGGACTCTTCTGGTTTTCTTTTAATTTTATATTTTAACTAGTATGATTTACAAAGTTATTCATAGTTGGGTTTTTAGACAGAAAATGTTTCAGAACCAGTCCCACCAACTTGTCATTCTCCCTCCACCAATATTCCCAGAGTCCATCCCCTGCAACCACTACCCACCCCAGTCTGCCATTATAACAGAGATCTTTTTAAGTTTGGTTTTCAAAGTTGGCATGTCATAGTTGCATTGTATTGATTATGGCTTGGATGTTTAGTTTTATCCTTTTTTACCACCAGCAATGCACCTGACCCTTAATCCCTGTTTCCCATCATTTTATGTGTCCCCCACCTACTCAGTTTTCTTCCTTTTCCTCACTATAGTCTGAAGTGTAGGATGTTCTAAGCAAGTTCCATGTAAAATATTACATTTCTTCGTGAAGTTATTCTAAAAATAAGTGATCCACATATATAAGTGATAGCATCTTGCATTTATTTTTCCTTTTCTGGCTTATTTCATTTAACATATCTTCCAGTTCCATTCATCTTGTAGCGAATTGCATGATGCCATTATTACTGATAGATGCGTAATATTCCTTTGTATATATGTACCATATCTTCATGGTCTGTTTGGTTGTTTTTTGTTTATTTGTTTTTATACACCTAGGTTGATTCTAACTCTTAGCTCTTGTACTGAGTGCTGCAATGGATGTTGTGCATACATCTTTTTGAATCAGTGTGGGTTTTTTTGTTGTTGTTGTTGTTGTTGTTGTTGTGTGGATAAATATCCAAAAGCAGCATTTCTGGGTTATATCGTAGTTTGATTCAAAATTTACTGATTACCTTCCATACTGTTTGTAATAGAAGTTGGACCAAACAGCATTCACACCAGAAGTGAATGAGAATTCTTTTTTTACCATACTCCACCAAATAATTTATTCCCAGTATTTTTGATATGTGTCATCCTCACTTGATGTAAGATGATATCTCACTGTCATCTCGATTTGGATTTCCTTAAGCATGAATGATGATGAGCATTTATTTCATGTGCCTGCTGTCCATCAGTTAGTCTTCCTCAGACATATTTCTATTTTATTTCTTCTCATTTTAATGGAGGTTTTATAGTTTGTGGAGTTAACCTTTGTGTGTTCTTTTTATATTCTAGATATCAACTCTTTATTTGTTGTGTTGAGTGAAAATATTTTCTCACAGTAAGTTGTCTTTATTTTTATCCTTTTTTTTTTGTTTTTTTTGTTTGATTTTTTTTTGCCATACAGAAACTTTTATAGTATGCTATAGTACCACTTATCCAGATTTGATACTATAGCCCTTGCCATTGGAATTACATTGTTAAGAATCCTTTGATGTCAGGTCTTGAAGTGTTCTGCCTGCTTACCTCAATGTACTTTATGAATTCATTTCTGATCTCAAGTTCTTGGATCTATTTTTGATAAGGTGTGAGATATGAATACAACTTTAATTTTTTTCCACTTGCAATTTTTATATGTGGTTATCCAATTGTAGCAACACCATTTGTTGAAGAGGTTGTCTTTATTATAGTTCATGTTCTTGGCTGATTTATTAAAGATTGATTGACCATCTAGATGGTGATTTGTTACTGGATATTCTATTCTGACCCATTGTTCTGAAAGTCTGTTTTTATGCCAATACCATACTGTTTTGATCACTATAACATTGTAGTAGAAGTTCAAATTAGGTAATGAGATGCCCCCCAGTTTCTTGCTTTTCAAGGTTGGATTTGGCTATCTGGGGTCTATTATGGTTCTGCACAGACTTTATAATTGGCTATTCAAAGTCCTTTAAGGATGTAGTTTGAATTTGGAGAGGGATTGCATTGAATCTATATAGCAGTTTAGGTAACATGATCACTTTGATTGATTGATTCTTCTGATTCATAATTATGGAATGTTTTTCCATTTCCTTATGCCCTTTTCAACTTCTTCAATGTTTTGAAGTTTTGTGGCATAGGTCTCTTACCTCTTTTGTTGACTCAGATCCTAGGTACTTGATTGTTTTTGACACTATTGTAAGTGGGATAGATTTTGACATCTTTCCTCCCTGATTCCTTACTTGTATAAAGGTTTGATAAGATCCACACAATATTGTTTATTTTAGTTTTTGTTTTTCAGGCAAGACTATTTCATAGTACATAATGAGGCAGATATGCCCTGATTTTCTCACTGATGTTGTTGCTGCTATGTATTTGTGAGTTCATATACTAATGATGTTATTTCCTTCAAATTAAAAATTTACATCAATAATCTACATAAAGGTTTTAGCATGTATTCATGATTATTTTCTTTATCCATTATTTCATTATGCATTGCAAAGTAGTGATATTCTATTTAGAATACAACAAATTTACAATAGTGTGAATAATAATGATTTAGGAATACATTGGTACTAAACCATGCAAAACACAAGAGTGTATCAGAATCTGTAAAAGTCACATGTATGCAATTTTGTTTAGGAATGTGCTTTTGTCCTTCCATTGAAGAAAGGTGTGATTATTACAAAAAAATATATAGAGTGCCAGTATTCCTCCATAACTGTCTCAAGATCTGTTTTTATTTGCTACCCTTCCCCTGTCCCTCATTTAGTCAACTCAATTCTATAATCTGGGCACTCTAGGGTCTGTTGTTGGCTATGGAATCACATTTAAAAACATTAGGAAGAGCAGAGAGACAATACAGCAGAAAAGGTGCTCGTCTTGTAGTTAGCTGACCAAGGATCAAACACCAGCACCCGAGATGGTCTCTGAGTTTGCTATATGTGACCCCTGAAAAACAGAGCCAGGAGTAAAACCCTGAACACAGGTAAGTGTGCTCAAAAATCCAAATTTTAAAAAGGCCGAATACATTTGGATATTGATAAATTAATATTGATAAATAACAGAAAATATTATATTATAAATATATAAATAAAATAGTATATGCAATACTGATCAGATAAAATGTTATCTGATGTAATATTGTCTGATTGATAAAATGTTATCTGATTGATAAAATAAAAATTGATTAAATGTTTGATTGAGAAAATTGAGATTTTTGTAGCTTTCTCCATTACAAAATAACTGAAAATCAATACTGTTGTCAATCCAAAAGTTTACTTAAATAATAAAATTAGGATATCTTAAAATTTTAGTATTTATGAACTTCTGAAAGATTAAGAGATATGAAGTGTACTGGTAAAAGTTAATGTAGAGTAACATAATAAGTCATATAAAAAGTCTATGGATGGAAGACTCAATATATATAATAAATTTTCTGTAACAGAGAAAAAAATAGGACATAATTCCCCCAGGTTATAATGAATATTATAACATTATAATAAATTAGTATCATAGTTAATGTTGGTTAAAGTAGGAAACAATAAAATTCATTTTTAAAAATCATCATCTTGAGGAGTTATGATGTTGAATCTAGTTTGTAATGGAATGTTTCTTTTTAAAATTATTTCCCTGAAGTCTTAATAAAAGCATTGATTTTTTTCATGAAGTACTCCTGATCCTGTGTTAATTGGTGACTCAAATTTGGTGTAGCTGGGCAGTCAGAAATGGGGGTGAGAGGTCATAGGTAAAAGGACAGATTTCTGAATTGAACTTGTGCTCAAATACCTAGTATTAAAACAACCTTGTCAGTCGTCTAAGCACATTATTCTGCCCCCATAACATATTCTAATTTTATTAAAATTTTTGTTTGCTTATTTTGTCTTTATTATTTTTTGTATTTTAAAGATTATTTTTATTAATCCCATCATTTTAAGCATAATTAAGTACTAATAAATTACGTTATAATTTCTGTTCTATATAACATCTAATGGAAAATAAGAGTTCCGCTTATTTGCATATTTATTTATCCACTGTTTATTAAAACAGAAAATGCTTTTTGCTCAAAGGAAAGAAAATTTTAGGTGTCGCTGTTATCAAGTAAATAAATTTTGAAAATTCAAAAAAAGAGATATATCATGACCATTATCTTGAATTAGAGGAGGATTTTGTACAGTTTTGATTTTTATTTTTTAACAAAACTGTTACTGAGAAATTAGATATGTATATGGCTTTGCATGCAGATTTAGTTTGAAGAATGAACCAATGAAATTGTAAATAGTGTCCTGAATTTGTTTTCTATAGCTTTATTATAGTTTACATTAAAAACTGATTTTGTGTCTTAAAATAATACATTCCTGAATGGACTGAGTCATTTAAAAAGAGGAGTCTTACAGTTTTAGATTCCACCTTAGCACTGTATATGGAACTGATAACCTAATATTGTCTCAACAAATATGAATTATTTAGTTGATAAGATTATCATTTGATAGTAAAAGCAAATCTCTATATTCAAGAAAACTGTACATAAATATTTGGATTATTTGTATTGTCTTGGCAGGACCATGTCTTTCAGTGCTCCGGGTTTATTTCTGACTTTATGTTTAGGGATCATTCTCGGTGGAGATCAGTGTTCTTATGTGGTGCCAGAGATTGGAATTGGGTCAACCGCATGTAAGGTAATCGCCTTACTTGCTTACTATCTCTATTAGTCTGTTTGTGCACTTTATAAAAATAGTTCCTTCCATAAATAAATGGCGAGAATTATCTTGTAAAGACATTAAGATGTAGTGTGGTTTCTTTCCCCCAAAGCTTTGTTTTACTAGATGCACTCATCGAGAACATAGACTTTAGGAAAAGCTAAAATTCAAAGAAACTAAGTAATTGCTCCAATTCATGCTTTTTTAGTATTTTTTTTCTCTGTATTAAGCAAGAGCAAGTAACGGCCCATGCATTTTATTCTTTATTTTAGCATGTATTAAAACCAACATAACAACAATAAAAATATAACACATTAGTATAGTCTTCTGTTTATTAATGCATTTAATTTAAATGCAAATCATACGTTTTAATAATCATAAATTGCTTGGCATAAGGTTGTTCCTAGTAATGAGCAGTTTGAGAGATGACACTTTTTGAAATTCTAATAAAGCATTCCATGGAGCTTTCTTTCTTTGTGAACCTGGTTACCCCTTGAAATATCTGAAATAGAAGTCAGATGATTTAAAAATCTCAGAAGGTTGTTAAGTTTGGAAATGGAAGCCACTCCAGGCTTCATTGCTAGATCAGAACATTGCAGTTAAGAAGCAATATCAGATCAACCTCTAGAAGGATTCTACCTCTGATCATGAGCAGAGAACCTCTCTCCAGTAGGTGCCAGGCATCTTGTGACGGACACTAATGATGGTGGCTGCCTTTTATCATCTGTCAGGAACAAGTCACATTGATTTCCACAGTAACAGTGAGAACATTTAATGAAACAAAACAGAATCATCGAACTCCAGGATTTTCAGTCCTTTTGGTACTAGAAAAGAGGCTCCATATTCATTAAATTGTGGCTTGTGGAGGGAAAGCACAATTATAGTGTATGGGATCATGAATTATAATAAGATCCCAAAGTAAATCTTTATTATGCACTCACCCCTTCGCTATAATAAAGACTCAAATCAATTCAGCACATATCACTGGTTTACATTACACGTGCACAATATGTAACCTTGTATATGTGGATGTACATACATTACTTAATATATAAGTATGCATTAACTATAAAATACAGTGACAGTAAATCCAAATTATATTGGTCACAAATTTTTCTTAGTAATTATACATATATATATAATTTTTCTTTTGCCCTCTTGATATTATAAAACATACCTCTTCTTAGAAGATATGCAACTTACTTATTTGTCAGGCTTCAGTATTCTATAACTACAGTACCATTATATTTGTTCTGTTTTATAGAACAATTTTTATTTTATTAACTTTTGGTTTGGGGGGCCACACCCAGCAGCACTCAGGGATTACTCCTGGCTCTGTGCTCAGAAATCATTCCTGGCAGTTTCAGGGGACCATATGGGATGCCAGGGATTGAAAGCAGGTTGGCAGCATGCCCTACCCACTGCTATTGCTCCAGATTCATTTGTTCTGTTTTAATCTCAGCATCACAACTGTAGTTAGGTGAGGTCCAAGTATGCTGCTACTCATTTTCATATTTATTAATTCAATGAACAATTAAGAGTTGAATATTATATTTCTCATAGGCACTTTTTAAATGAGTATAACGTATTTGTTAACTAAAACTACTAAAATCTTTGTCTAAAATCAAAGGCCATATTTTCAAAGAGGAGATAAGCAAAGATAGGAAATAAACTAATGAAAACTTAATATAAATATATAAAATCTGGATGATATAAAGGATTATGAGAAAAAATAAAAGGAAGCTAGGGAAAGTGTCCTTTTATTTCACTATTCCACTGTAGTCATAATTCAAATAAATGCCAACATGTTTCCATCTGGGACCTTTGCACTGATTTCTTTTTTTATAGAGCTCGCTTCTCTTAATGTTCAAATTTTCCTTTGTGTGGTTGGTCTACCTTCTATTTATTTCAGGGTGATTTTTTTCTTTTCTAGGGAAATGGTCCCCGTATCCACTTGGGATGTATGCTTGTCTTTTTCCACTATGGATGAGCTTTTTTTTTTTTAACATATTTCTCTCTCTCCTTATCTATCTGTATTTCTCTGTGTCTTTCTCAGTTTCACTCACTCACTCACTCACTCACTCACTCACTCACTCACTCTCACATTCTCTCTCCCCACCCTTCACTTATTCCAAATAAACATACCTCAATAAAATGACATTCTTATATATATTTTTAAAGAAATAAAATTTCAAATTGATGACCCATTTAACCCTAGTCACTAGCCAGGTTTTATTCCTGCACTACTGTAAACTTATCACTTTTAAATATTATTCATAGTTTGTTGTATATATTATTTACTTATAGTGTCTTTATTTTGAATGTAAGATTCATAATGTAAATTATTACTTGGTCATAATATATTGAATGTTCTGAAATTCAATTATGGCATATAAAAATGTTCAGAAATATTTCTTCTAAGTCCTGACTTCCATCTCTGTAACTACAAATAAAAGGGGAGATGTTAGAGAATTGAATCTAGGATGTGAATTTTTTGGACGAAAGTTCAAAATAGAAATGTCACAAAGGGTGACAATTGAAAACTAGTCAGAATTTCTCCTCCAGGGAATAAGACTAGAGAAAAGTAGAAGTCCTCAAAAATAATCCTTAGGCATCTCAGTAGTAATTAAATCAACAAGAGGAGAGAGTTTTTTTTTCAGAGAAGAAAATTAGGAGAAGTATGTAGTAAAAAAGGAAGAGAACCAGTAAGCTCAAGCCTTCCAATAATCCAAAAGTAAGAGTAACTCATTAAGAAAAAGGTCAGCTTATTTGAAAAGTGTGTTTTTCTAAAAGATAAGTATAAATAATTTAATGTTTTACTGTTTTTGTTCTTACATGCTATAATGCAAGTTATCTCAGTTTGAGTAGTACAAAAGACCTTTATTTCAACATTGATCATACAACAAAGTATGACAATTTAAAAGTTTATAAAATAGTTACAAATAGTACATTCATATATATTGCATAAACTTGCCTAGCAAATGGATAGCAAACATTCTAAATGTCTTAAGATGCACAAACTAAAATTTAGAAACACTGGTGTATAAAATAACATTCAAAGTGACTTCAGATTGAGAATATCCAAAAAGGAGTTCATCACCTGTTTTCTCAAATTTTCTTTAAGATTTTCTTCTACTTTTCTCTAAAAACTCTTCTGGTCCATATGACAGATGTTCTCTGATTCCCATCCAAGTACAATGTATGCTGGTTTCCTTTGCTGTCCACATCTCTGCTATGCTGCTCACATTTCTTTCTTCCGCTACCGCCTTTTTCTATCAAGTATCATACAAACCAATGCTCTTAAAGATCATCTCACCTACCAGTCCCTATTTTAACCTTATTTTTATTCCCACCATCTTAAAACGTTTATGTTATTAAAACAGCATGCTTTACAAAGTTGTTCATAATTGAGTTTTAAACTTACAGTGATCTAGCACCAATCCCATCATCAGTGTCAACTTCTTTCCACCAATGTTTCTACGTTCCATGTTCCAAGTTTGGTTGCTGTCGTTTGGATTCCATATTTTCATTGTTGTGAACTTTGTGGTTTGGATATAGACCACTCTTCTATCACCAATGCAGTTCAATACTCACCTGTTATGTGCTGGCTTATATGCTCATATCTCGACTACAACTGATCTAGCTGAAAATACTAATCATGCTCTAAGTAGCCAAGTCAATGCTCAACTTTTATAACTTGCCTGCAGGTGACATTTGATACTTAGGAAAACACTTCTACTAAATGACCTTTCTTCTCATGTTTCCTTCAATGTAATTCAGTATTCTCCCATTCACTTCTATAGTTTCATGCCATCCCTGTATCCTGAATTTGCTTTTTCCTCTCTCAGGCTCTAAATTTATTATTCTCACACTTCCATCTGTAGTCCTTTAGTCATTGATCAGTCTTTCATCAGCATAATTTCTTGTTTTAACCTAATTAAATTTAAATTTAAATAGTTCATTACTCAATGTGTGCATATGTTTTTCTTTTCACTATGTTGTTCTATATCTACATTTGTTCTCTATTTTAGCGCCAATCCACTCACATATTTAAGGTGCTTCAAAACGCACCTACAATTTTTTGTACCCTTCCACTTCAGAGCAACTGAAGTAAGCCGTTATTCAGTTTCTTGTTACTGTTCATCAAACATTGGAATTATTTATGTAACTTGTTATCTCCCTGTAGGCTGAGTCATGTATAATTTATCCTTTTCTACATTGATTGACCTTGAATGGACCAAATCAAGAAAAATAAGTAGGAATATACTAATATTTAAATGACATCATAGAATCAATAGGGACCAAATCAAGAAAAAATAACTAGGAATATACTAATATTTCAATGACATCATACAATCAATCAATAGGTGTAACCCCACCCTGGATTTAGGTTAATCTACCTGAGACCCACCTATTGATGGGAGTAGTCTTGGGCGGATACGACCTGTAACTTTACCAGCAGACCCCACCCAGGTGGGTGATATAAGGTCTTGATCTAGTAGGTTTGGGGCTCTTTTGTCTTTGGCCTTTTGCCAGCTTGGAGGTCAGAGAAAAGATGGCTGAAA
>PVKC010010859.1:0-25292 GCA_004027635.1 Crocidura indochinensis
AATTTTTTAGATAAATCAGAAACTTCAAATTTGTCCATTTTAACTGATGAATTTAGAAAATGTTGTATGCCCTAAGCATGGAACAGAGAAAAATTATTGAGAGATCCTAAGGTTTTATCTCTAGTATACTGATAATCCCGGTGAAATCTGGAAGGAAAAGTAGAGCATTTTTCCCCCTTGGAAAAATGAAAAATTAAGAGAATTTTTCCAAACATATACTGGGACCCAGTTATCCTAATACCAAAACTAGACAGGTGTATCACACATAAAAATGTGCTGATCAATTCCCTGACAAATATAGATGTAATTAATCTTAACAAACCTTACTTGAAATTAAAATTCTACAATATGAGCAAGAGAGATTAATTCCAGAAATCCAAGAATACTTTAAAATACACACATCAGTTGATGCAACAAAAGTTTTGAATCAAGTCAAATGATCATACCAATCAGGCACAGATAGAGCTTTTTAACATGATCAAAAAATTTATTAAAATGAATTATTTTAAAAGTCTCTAAAATATTGACAGAAGAGACATACTTCAACACATATAAATAAACTGCTAATATACTATGGCAAAAATCTGATAACTGATATTCTCTTCTAAGACACTGGCATGACAAGAATGTTTACAATCAACATTATTGTTCAAAATCATACAAATGAGAAAGTTAATTACACAGGTAAATATTTAAAAAATGATTGCATTTTGAAACATTTATTATTTACTTAATAATCAAATGGGTAAAATGAAAGTACAAATTACTCAAAATGTAAAATTTTAATTTGTAACTATAACAACTATGATAGAAAATTTATATGCTGCTAAAACTAAGAAGATATTAAGATAACAGGATTATAATAAATAGAAAATGCTAATTATAATCATGATATTACTATGAAAATTTTACATGAAAATAAATGAAAAGGGAAGGCTGATATAAAGATCACAGGGGCTAGATCAATAGAAGAGTGGGTAGCAAATATTCCTTACAAGTATCCAATCAGGGTTCAATCACTGACATCCTTATATGGTAACACTAAAATCTGCCAGGATTCTTGATTGTTGAGTGCAGAGCCAAGAGTAACCTGTGAAAATGCCAGTTGTGCCCCACTTCTTAAAAGTAAATAAAAAGATACTGTATGCAAAGTACTATATGATAATGGTAAAAAAATGCATTAGGATTCCTGTATCAAATAAAATTGAATTTAAAATTTCAAAACTGATTCTATATCACTTTTATATTTATTGAAGTGTTAGATCAATTTAGAAGCATAAAGACACTTCCTTACATATGGCAGAGCTCCTTCTATACTAGTCATATTAGGAGTTATCCTGAGCACAGAGCCTGGACTCTGCCATGAGCAGGGTTGGGTATGGTACCAATGCATAAATAAATATAATAAATTAAACTTTTAACAGAAATATAAGCATGAAATAAGTAATATACAATACAGCAATGATTGTACTTATCTAAAATTATTTTTATTCAAATATAGTTTTGTTTAAAATGAGCATTTTTATTGTGGCATAAAGTATTCAAGAGTATTAGTAAGTAAAGTAAGATGGGAAAATTTTCAAAACTATCAGAAGTTTCTAATCTGATGATTAAATTATTTTATTTTATGAATATATAGCCATGAGATGGCAGTATCATATTACTACTCCTACAATTATTGTCTTTGTACATTGTTTTAGTTGAAATTTAAAAATTTACTTCACATTTCAAATACAGATAAATTGATCTATATGTGTATGTTAGTTGTTCTACATTGCTGTATATAAGTATCCATTTTCTGCTGTATATTAAGTAGACTAAGAAAAGTATCACTTTTGATCAAATTCGATGATTTGGTCAACTGAAACAAATATTGCTATTTATGAAGATACATAAAGAAAATCTTGCTTACAAAAACTACCAGAAGAAGATACTTGTAGAGTTTTCATATATTACTATATATTATGCTGTTTTATTATTTGAAATATGTTTTAACTATTATGTTTTGAGGAAATAATTCTGACTATGTCCACAATTTACTTTTGGCTCAAATTTTGGGAAATTATTCTTGAGGTGCCCTGGGGACTATATTGATGCCAGCAATCAAACTCAAATTCAACTGCATGCAAGAAAAAAACCTATATAATTTCACCAGCCCCAGCAATTTTTTGCTTTGTTTTCTGGTTGTTATTTTAATTTGTATGCTTGTTTGCTTACTAGTTTATTTGATTGTTTCTTTTTCTGCATATGTATCCTACTGTACTCAGAGTTTATTCTTAGCTCTTTGATTTAGGATCACTCCTAATAGGACTCAATCAGATGTGGTTTCAGAAATTGAACTAGCTTCAACTGTGTTCAAATGCCCTACTGCTATATCTCTTTTTAGAATAATTATTTTTGAATCAATGAAGAAACAGTCATTTAAGAGTTCTACTCAACCAACATATAATTTTCCTATTCTTTACTAAACTGAATGCTAGGGTATTAGTTAATATTACAGACTAGACTTAAGTTATATTATGAATGCAAAAAATATTACCACAATTGATAATTATTAAATTCCACAGAATAGTATTTACTTCTATTGTTCAATTTTATAATTTTTCAGATCTTGTAGAGAAGTGCCTTGCCACCGAGGACTTAGGTGAATGGGGCTTCTGTTGGCAGTGCCCAGAACAGCATCACAAGACTTAAAATGGAAAAATCCCAAACTTGAGCTCAGTGAAGTCAGAGCAGCAAAAGCATATTTATTTCAGTCAAGGAAGAACACAACACTTCATAAGAGTATCATACATAAAAGTTTACATTCGGAAAACTATGTAGAGCCCTACCACACATTGTGACTGAAAAGTTAATTCTGGAAAGTTGATCAACACTTGACATCTAAATAACATTTCTGATCAGGATTTTAAAGAGGAAATGTTACAAATGTTCAATAAACTTAGAGAAAAGATGGAATGTACAGCACTGAAGTTTCAAGACTATGAGAATAAAAATGAGAAAATCTCAAGCAGAACAATCAGGGCTGAAAAATCTGGTAGGTGAAGTGAAAATCTCACTGGAAAGCCTCATCAGCAGAGAACAGCCACTGAGGACAGATTCAGTGATATAGAAGATGAGCTGTATAATATCTCTATGCAATAGAAGAGGCTAGAAAAATTCTCAAAGAAATCTAGCAGATGGCAATAGAACTCTGGGATAAACTCAATTGAAACAACAAAAATGTCATTGGGGTCTCAGAGACCAAAAAGAAAACCCCAATGAATAATTACAGTCAAGGATATCATTATTTAGAAGTTCCCAGAAATAAAGAGTACATGCCACTGTATTCTGGATGATGAAGAGTACCAGCTAAAAGAGATCCAAAGAAAAGCAACCCAAGGCAGATAATAGTCACAATGATGAAAAGCACAAATAGGAATAGAATACTGAAAGCTGCATGATCAATAAGCAAAAATAGACTCAAAATCAAAGGCTGGGGTGGTCATACTAGTATCAGACAACAAAGACATTAAGCTTAAAGACATTAAGGGTGGGTGGGAGCAAAGAGGGCATCAATAATGGTGAGAGGGAACTGTTGACTTTGTGAGAAATGCACACTGGTGAAGTTTGTTATACATTGTATGACTGTAACTCAACCACAAATAACTTTATCTGTGGACAAAAACTATATGAACAACCTTGTAATTATGGTGTTTAAATAAACAAAAATAAATTAGAGAAGTGTATATAATGGAACTTCCGGAGAAAGTTCTCTGTAGTGTTTAGCAATCTGATTATATTATATTATATTCAATGAAGTATAATTGGTAATATAGCTTGAAATCCCTTGCATATTTTAAAAGTGTATTCCAGCTTGAGTTCTACCAGCATAAACAGAGCTTTCAATACCTGCTTTATACATGTAATTATACATAATTACTTTTAATGTAAAATAGTTATTGGTAGCATTCTAAATAATTACACACAATAATGATTACAAATTCATATAAACTGGGACACATGGATCACATTTTTGTTTTTTATATCCCATTTTCAATTTTACATTTTTCTTTTGCATTTTTTCCTTCCCTCCCTCTTTCCCTTTTCTTTCCTTCCCATTCATGTCCAAATACTCACAAAGTTACTTGTAGTGATGTTTGGGGATCTTTAATTTATTTCTCCCCATTTCTCCTTTCCTCTTCTCTCTTTTGAATCTTCCTTCCTTCCTTCCTTCCTTCCTTCCTTCCTTCCTTCCTTCCTTCCTTCCTTCCTTCCTTCCTTCCTTCCTTCCTTCCTACCTTCCTTCCTGCTACTTCCTTTGTTCCTTCCTTTGTTCCTTCATTTCTCTCCTCTCTTTTTTCTCCTTTTTTTCCTTTCTTTTTTCTTTTTCCATTCTTCTTGTTTAGTAGATTAGAAAGAAACTTAAATAAAAAGGTAGAGATCAGATATCAGAACCATAGATAGAATGTATTCTGATTGATTGGCTCCTTTCTACAATCAATATACCAAATTAACTGAAGAACCTGGAACTAGTCAGACCTACTATAATACCAAAATAATATACACTGTCCACTAAAATTTTTTCAGATAAGCTAGAATGGTATTACAGTGGGTAAGGTTACTTGCATTAAGACTGTTTGTTTTTAAATACTACCACCATATGACACCCCATTCTCTGCCAGAAATGATTCCAGAGCATTGAATCAGGAGTAAAAACTTACACTGATGTAGAAGGGGGGAAAATTACACTGAGGCCTTTTATTTACTTTTCCTTGAAATGTTGAAAATTCATTTCTGAAGAAGGTAACACTATAAAATATTTTGATACATACATGTACTTAGTAAAACAATTTTCAGGTTGGGGGCTGAAGAGATAGCACAGCGATAGGGCATTTGACTAGCACATAGCTGGCCAGGAAGGAACCCAGGTTTGATTCTGGCATCCCATACGATCCACCGGGCCTTACAGGAGTGACTTCTGAGAGCAGAACCAGTTGTAACTGCACAGGGTGTAGCCCAAAAACAAAGAAACAAAAAAGACAGAACAAAACAAAAAGAAGTGTCAGGGGATTGTCAATGTCAGATAATAGTACTAGAAAATGCAGAGGATGGTCACACTAACTTTGGCATGATCTGGAACCTTTGATATTTAGTATTATACCATTCTGCTCAAGTAGTTTATTCTTTAGGAGTATGCAGTTTTAGTAATTAGTGAAATGGTTATAATGTGTTTCCCATTCTTTTTTTTTATTAATTTTCATTTTGACCAAAGTGGATTACAAATCATTCACAGTAGTAATTCAGGTACATAGTGACATTTAATCAGTGACATTCTCACCACCAATATTGTCTTCCCTCCACCCCTGTTCCCAGCATGCATCCCATATCGCCCCTCCTTTGCCCCCTGGGTTGCTAGTATAAGTGGTCCATCCAGTGTCTGGCCTGTTGTAGATTGGGTATGGATTCTGTTATAGTTGGCTTTGGATTTGGTGTTCATGTCTGATTATTTTTATTTCTATTCAATGTTCATGCTACTGTTTGGTCTTTTTGCCCTCCACTATTTCCCCCTCAATTTGTGAGGTAGAACAAGTTGGTTCAAATTATATGGTTCTGTTTGAAGGTAAGAAAAAAAAAGAAAGCAAAAAGGGAGGGGACAAAAATTCAAACAAGCAAAAAATGGGAGGAGTCCTTCTGGAGACTATAAATATTAGTTTAAGAAAAGAAAGGGAAAAAGGAAGGAATTTTTTTATGCAGCTTAAAAAATTATCCCCAATTAAACAAAATTTGAAGATGAAAATAATTATAGGTATATTGTTACATCCTAAATATTTCTAACTTAATTTAGTGTTAAGATTGCTTTATTCTATCTTTATTTTATTCTTGCACAATTCTACAATTCTTGCACCATGCCTCTATGTAGTAGTATGAATTAATATTAAGATTTATTTATTTTCTTTTTAATTTATTCATTTAATCATGCTGTTGCACCATGCTACTATGAAGTTTCCAATATTCTGGTTGCATCATTATAGTTGTTATTTCTAGTTCTCCTCTGCTTGTTAATCTAATATTTGAAATCCAACAGAGGGCTGCCATTATTCCATACTGTTTATTCTCTTATATTGTCACTATATGTACCTTATATTAATGATATCGTTTGATATTTGTCCATATCCCTTTGAGTTACTTAACTGTTCATGATACCTTATTTTTTTTTTTCATTTTGGGACACACCTAGTAACACTCAGAGGTTACTCCTGGCTGTGTGCTCAGAAACTGCTCTTGGCTTAGGGGAGCCTTGTTTCCTCCTAGGCTAGTGTGGGCAAGGCAGATGCCTTCCCTCTTGTACCATCGCTCCAGCCCCAATTCATTATAGCTTTTGTAGCCCCACCCCAAAGGCCTTCATCTCCATACAGATTCATCTTTACTTATTTAAGTCAACACGTTTTAGTTTCATCCAAGTCGCACTGAACAGATTTCATATAGCTTCACGTTTTTTGTTTCTGTGAATATGCAAAAGCTTCTTTATTCATTCATCTATTACTGGACATTTGAGTTATTCCATATCTATCCATTTTAAACATTTCTGTAAACATAAGTGTAATTATCTTTTTGAATACATGTTTTGACTGATATTAAATATTACATATGCATAATGTCTTTTCATTTTTATTGAGTTATATCAAATGTAATAAAATTATCTAATTTGAGGTTATTTTATTTCTTCTTTAACTTCCTTTCTTCAAAGAATAATTATTTGGACTCTGGATTAAAATTAGGGGATTCTTTATCTAAAGGGAAATAAATGTTTTAAAAATAGCATAAAACTACTAATAAATGTAATACTAGAAGTGAATTGTAAAAGCATTTACTATAAGCATGGTGTTCTTATACTCCTCCAACCTACGCATTGGTCTTAATAACTTTCATTTGATTATAGGTGTTAGCAATTTTTCTGAAATGGAATTGGGATTAATATATATGTTGTACACTAAAAAAACAAAATGAAATATGCCATGAAGAATCCAAAATTTTCTAGCTAATAAAATATTAACTTAATCACATATTTATATAATTGTAGTGTTTATATGTCATTTATTTTATAATCAAAACAGTTTTATAAGGAAGCATTTGAAATTTCAAAAAATATTTGGATAGGGGCCAGAGAGATAGGATGGAGGTAAGGCATTTGCCTTGCACACTGAAGGATGGTGGTTCGATCCCCGGCATCCCATATGGTCCTTGAGTCTACCAGGAGTGATTTCTGAGTATAGAGTCAGAAGTAATGATTAAACACTTCCGGGTGTGACCCAAAAACCATAAACTAAAAAAAAAATTGGATAAAGCTGTAATTATGCAAAGCATCACATGTTATTAAATTATTAGTAATATAATATTAAAATTTTGTGTTTCTTAAATAAAATTTTGAATTTCTGCTAATTAAAGCAAAATAAATATATATGTCAAATCTGAAAATTCTTTTTTTGCATGCCTTCTCAAGTGTATCCAGAAAGTTGAAGGTGGCTCAGTGTTAGGGAAGAACATTGGATGAGCACCAGATTCAGAGCAGTTACCCAAGCGTGCCAAGATGTTCAGAAGATTTGGTGGAAAGGACAGTTATAACCACACAAGGCACTTGCTGTACCCCTGTACAAACTCTCTAGCCTCCCTCCTCTCCAAATATTTTGAAGCGTTTTCAACAGTACTTTCTCATAAGGTACATTTGGTTGTTTTTGTGCCACAGCTGAAATCTCCACATCTACCCACCCACCCACAAAAAATCCCAAAAGAAAGAAATAATAGTGAATTAGCATATACACATTCATAAACTTGTATATACAAACAACCCATGTTTTTCTCAGGAAGTTTAGGTGAATAAAGAGGGTTCATTGGCTATGTAAGTTAGATGTTCACGATCATGTACAGAAGAGGGAATTCTATCTTGAGGCCATTCAGGCTAATGTCAGGGGTTAATGAATGCAAAGAGGGTGATAATCTGTTTCTTGTAACATAAAAATGCTTGTTTCATTTCCTTAATACTAATATTGATTACACTTTAACTTTTTGTGTTAAATTTTCAGCAGATATAGCAGAATGATATTTTTGCTAAAGGGCCCAAAATTACATTTTACAGTGACTTTATTTACTTTGACAAGAAGGAAAATGCCTGCTATAAATTGTAGTGTGTTTTCTTCATTTTGTTACTGAACATCTATTTTAAAGGTCATCTATAATTTAAAAAGTAGGTAGAAATTACTTGATTTTAAAGAAAATCTTCACTTGAAGAAAAATGCTAAGAATGAGAAATAAAGATCCAAATGATAAAGCTTACATTGCAAGCAAGTGATAAATAACAGTAAAGTATTTCATACATTTTTATTTTATTATCTTCTAGTTTCATATCAGTGTATTCCCAGATATGTGTTGTCAGTCTACAGTTAAAATATAAGAAAATCTCTCTGAGGATTATTTATGTGGAGTATTTTATCCAAAACTGCAATGTACAACCACCTCACACCGAAGAGACTGTCACACAACAAGAAGAGCAAGAAAAACCAGTGTTGACTAGGATGTGGGGAGAAAGGGACTCTCATTCACTGCTGATGAATATGTTGAATGGTCCATTCTTTTTGGAAAAATATATAGACATGAAAATTCCTTAGAAAACTGAAAACTGAAATATGACCCAGTAATATTACTCCTGGCAATATACCATTGGGGTCCAAAAATAAAATGTATGTTGAAACACTATTCATAATAACGAGAAACTAGAAACAACCAAGTATCTGAGAACAAATGAGTTAATAAAAAAACTGTAGTACATCTTCATAATTAAATACTATGCAGTTTTTCAGAAAAAAAGAAGTCAAGAAATTTGCTTAGGTTTTCTGCATGTGGCAGCCAAGAAGACAACTGTGAGAATAATATCTTCAAGACCCAACACCGCTAGCTGTCTCTACCCAATAAAAAAGAGAGATGATTCCTTCTGTGTGTTTGGGCACAGAAAGCCATTATAACGGAGTGCTGCCTTGCTCCCTGCCTGCTTTTCTACATGAGGCAGCCAAGAAGAACAGTAAAGATAATCTCTTCAGGGACCAACACCAAATAAGCTGCCCCCCGAAATATAGGTGGACCCAGAGGAGCACATGGTCTCAAGTATCTTCTAACTCATGAATTCCATCACAGCACATAATAAAAACCACACTACAAGTCTGACAATTGGGAAACAATGCAGAGCAACCCCATGACAACTCTGAAGACCCACAAAGTACCAACAAGCTAGATATCCTCTCAGATATGGTGTGTTGAGAAGAAATATGAAGGATGTTCATGGAGTTCAAAGAAAGCATAGATAGAGTTAGATGGAATTCAAATAAGAATCAAGAGGATCTGAAGATGGAAATCAGAAAACTTCAAACTGAAATAACTGGTCTAAAAACCTTGGCATATGAAATGAAAATCTCAATGGAAAGCCTCTCCAACAGAGTAAACACAGCTGAAGCTGTGGTCATTGAGCTGGAGGATGAGATGCAGAACAACTTCATACAGCAGAAGAAATTGGAAAAGAACCTTAAAGCAAATGATCAGACAATGGATAAACTACTCAAAGAATGTGAACAAACTAAAACAGAAGTCTTTGATAAACTCAACAGAAAAAGCAGGAATCATTGGAGTCCCGAAGACCAATGAAGATAATAATAAGAGTTGGAGGAAGAGTGAGAAGAGAAAGAGGAGGAAGAAGAGGAAGAAGGGGAAGAAGAGGAAGAAGAAGACTAAGAGGAAAAAGAGAAGAAAAGAGAAGAAGAAAATAAAATTGGAGGAGTAGGAAAAGGAAACTAGGGATGTGGTTCAATTTGTAGAGCAGATGATTTATAGGTGTCTATGCCTAGATTTGATTTCAAATGATTTCGTGTTTATGCTCCATTATTCTTACAACTTGTATGATTTGTGTATATCTGTATGTATAAAAATATGTGATATGCTTATGCATGCTCACATCTAATAAAACAACTGTAAAAATAAAATAAATTAAGAAGTGCTTATACATTTCTAATTAAAAAAGAAAAAGAAAAAACAAACAAAAAGAAAATTTGTTTAGACATGGATCAGATTGCTATGAAAAGTATTATGCTGAGTAAAGTCAATCAGTGGTATACGGATAGACATAGAATGATTGCACTTATACTATAAAAATAGTAGTGATATTACCAAAAGACAATAAAGTGAGGGCCATACTGGTATAAGTTAGAGAACTTGACACAATAAGCTGGGGAGTGACATTAGGGCAAAAAAGGTCACTATGGCAGTAATATTTTGATATGATCATTCTGGATAAGAAGTGGGTGCTGAATGAGATAAAATGTATTTGATACTCCTTTAGTAACCATATTGCAAATCAAGATGTTTTAAGGGTAAAGGAGAAGAGAGAGAGTGAAAGAGGAAAAACGTATCTGCCATAGAGACTGGTAAAAAGAGAGGGCAGGGCATGGAGGGGGGAGAGTGGGAAGCAAACTGGAAACATTGGTGGCAGAGAGTGTGTCAAGTATTGGTTATTGGCCATTGTGTGACTAAACTCAATCTAAACACTTTGTAACTGTTTCTCACAGTGATTTAATTAAGAATTTATAAAAAATGAAACCTTCTTCATCATTTTATTTACATTTATATAGTTAAAGGGATGCATGGCTATATTTCACTGTTATTTTTATTACATTTTACTCAGGTTTTACTTAATATTTAATTATTTTGATGTTTCAACATGAAATTCCTATAGTAATATATTTAAAGTGAGAAAATACAAGAAATATTAGGCAGTAAAAATGTTATGACAAATAGCCAAATAGTTTTGCCCCACAGAAAATGTATGAGAGAAAAGTAACCATTTTTCATAATTTGGATGAAATAATAAATTTCTACCACTAGCAATATCATATCCAATTTTGGTCCAAGTCATAGTGATTTCTCAATTAAGTATTTTGAATGTATGCCCTCTTGTAGTACATAGTTGATGAAACACTAGGTGAATATTAACTATGACATTGATTATAAATTTCTGAGAACAGAAACAAAATTTGTCAGTTAGTCATCACATGGATTTAATATTTCTTATGTTAATAAAGATCAAATACTAAAATTTAGCAAGAAGTAATATATACATTCTCAAACATTCAAAAATGTGTGCTGTGAGCTAATAAAAAATGTATGCTGCTTTTTATATGCTTTAAAAAATGCCATGAGAAACACTATTGCAATTATTCTCTTGTTTCAGATTAACAGAAGTCTCATATAAATAACAAAATATATGTTGAAAAATTAATGTAATTCAATATGTGCACTAAGAAGTTATTATAAACTATTATTTGAATATACAGTCATTTATATAAAGCTGAAAAGCTATGTTTCATTAATAGAGTGAATGGAAAATATATTTGAACAAATTTGCAAATAGTTTAAGCATCCATAAATATACAACTGAGATCCTTTGTCAGGGACATTTAGTTAGCTTTTTAGTCAAAGGAAAAACTTAAAGGTAGAAGGATCTTTGATTATGTACAAAATGTATTTAACTTCATGGTAGATTCTCAATCAGTACTAACTAAACCTAAAGGAGTTTATAATCTCATAAGGGAATGTGAAGATGAGGAGGTTTTAAGTATAACCTCTAATTATACTAATTTCCTTTGGGAAAGGGTGACAGATTATAATATAATATAATCTGATTATACGAATTTTCCTTTGGGAAAGGGTGACATAGGAGACCTCAAACAGGGTTCACGCCCCCAGGGTGTGCCCTGAGTGACATCAGTGTTCTGATAACTTGTGTTAAGAGCCCTTCAGTTTACTATCTGTACCTTCTTTCAGGTTGCTAAACCTCTAAATGTTTGCGGTTTTTCTACTATCTAACTTCCCCCTACAGTTAAATTCCAAGCAATACTGCTAATTAATACCATGACATTTGAGGGGCATGTTCTTAGCTGTCAGGCCTTCTTGAAGTATGAGAAGACAGTGGAGGGTATCCTCATTCATCTCTATAAAGTCCTAATGATGTCAGTCCCAAATTGGCATACCTGTAGTTTGGGTCAGATTGATATCTCTGCAGAGTTATGTAGATGAGTGTGAAGCTAGGCCATTTGGGATATGGTAGTTATAGGTTGTGGGTGCAGTTGGTATTGCTTTGGCAGAGTGGGGAATTGGTCTACTCTCTCCTCCAAAGATTGTCGCTTTCAAGTGTGTGGCTGTTGTAACCATAATTTTTCATTTATAGGTTAAAAGAGATTTTATATCTTTTAAGAACAGAATGAGGGACCGGTGAGGTGGCGCTAGATGTAAGGTGTCTGCCTTGCAAGCACTAGCCAAGGAAGGACCGTGATGCGATCCTCTGGTGTCCCATATGGTCCCCCAAGCCAGGGGTGATTTCTGAGCGCTTAGCCAGGAGTAAACCCTGAGCATCAAACGGGTGTCGCTCAAAAAAAAAATAAAATAAATTTTCTGAGATCCTAAATTTATTTCAGATTTATTTTGAAAAATATCATCATTTTCTGTTGGTGTTATGTTAGCATGATTATGACTTCATTTTTTCTGTTGGTGTTATTTTAGCACGAGTATGAGTTCATTTTTGTAAAATGAATAATAACTTTGCTAATAATATCAGCATGCATATGTGTACATATGTTAAATTTTCTTATTCAAGACATGGTCTACAAAGTTCTGGGACCTGAGCCTGTTACTGATGATTTAAAGGTTAAAAGGATATATTCCCTAAAACAAAACGAAGAAGCTAGAGAGGAAGTAGAGAAGATAGGATACTTGCCTTGCACAGCATATCGGGGTTTGATATCTAACACCCCTTCTGGTTTCCTGAGTCACACCAGTTCTGTCTCTGTGTGCAGTCAGGAGAAAGTCCTAAGCACTGCTGGGTGTGACTGCCTAACCAAATAAATTATTTTAATTAAATCAAGTAAACAGCCAAATGAAAAAGAAGCACATTGCCCTCATCAAGCTCTCATAAGCTTTGATGATAGCAATAAAATATAATAGAATATAAGCAAAATAATACAGTAGTCACAACTTGCAGAGTTTAAATAGAAGATTTATATTATGCTTTATACATTTACCTATATAAAATGTATAAAATGAAAATATGTATTGTGAATACCTTCCAGATATGTAATATTGGAAGGTATCTCAGAAACATGAACACACACTTGGCACACACACTCTACCAAGACACTCAAATTACTTTCTATTTTGCCTAACATGAAGTAGTTTAAATTGAGCGAACATTTCTTTTGAAGAGCTTATAAATAGGGAAAAATTAGCAAATGCGATTTTTAATTCATTGAGATATTTGTTCTAAGTACTGAAATATTCTCAGGAACAAGTGATACGAAAATTATAGACCCCTTTTAAGTAACCCATAATTAAAATACTGGCAAGAAAGCAAATAAAGTGCAATTGTAATGTGGATTACAATATTTCAAGAAGGAAAACAAAAGACACTGACACTGGAAGTCATCAGGAATGGAGTGGAGGAATAATGTGAAGAAATTCACTATGAGATCATGGGAGATACATATTTTAGTTAAAATATATCTACATATACAATCCTATGGAATAAGCAAATGTCAGATATGGTCAGAAAGCTCTGAATGTTTTGTGTGCCTGGAGCACAGATTTGCAAATGTGGGGAAAAAGGAAGTTCAGAATTAAGGAGACTCCAACCCTAGCATAAGCCTGGCATTTTCTCCCCTACCCTGGAGATTAGAAATAACTACAGTTTTAAATGAGAAGGAAGCAGCTATGTTTTCATTTTGCTATACCGTCATTTTAACAGTAGGATGCATAGGTTTGACAAGGAACTTAGAAACTAATCATCTTGGGCAGGAAAATAGATTTTGTTTTATTTAGGATGGAAATAATGACACTTGATCTTTGATAATAACTTACAACAATTTGAACAAAGATATGGTATTAAATTAAATGGGAAATAAATCCAAGAAAGGGTGTGAGTGACTTGATAAAATTGGTAACAGGTGGGGAATAGATCATTACGAATACATTTTTGCCACAGAGGAATAAAAGTTTAAGTAACTCGCACATTTTTAAAGTGAAAAATAAATTATTCCACCTGTAAACACATTATGAAAAGTGGATATATCTGTAAACACAGTATGAAAAGTGGATATATCTGTAAACACAGTATGAAAATTGGATATATATACGACAGTATGAAAGTGGATATAGATTTTACCTCCATAAGTCTTCTTTGATCCTTTCTGTGAGTGTTTGAGACATACCCTGTAGTGCTCAGACCTTACCCCTGGCTCTAAATTCAGGGATTACTTCTGACCAGGTTCAGAGACCTGTTAGGGATCAAAGCTGGTTGGCTGCATGCAAGGCACCTGCTCGCCCCACTGTATTATACTGTTCTGGCCTCTCCTTTGCTCTTTTAAAATCTCTCTTCACACTTCTCATGCAATTAGATTAGGTCATTTAGATTAGTTTGCATAATCTGGAGTTTATATATATGGAATTAGCACACATTCATACTCATTCTAACTTCTTTCATTTAGCAAAGTAATGTTAACATTGAGCTATGTATGGTGTTTATGCATATTTTTTGTTTGTTTTTGGGGGGGTACACCCAGTGACACTCAAGGGTTACTCCTGGCCATGCTCTCAGAAATCACTCCTGGCTTGAGGGAACATATGGAATGCCAGGGGATCTAATCAAGATCCTTCCTAGGCTAGCACTGGCAAGTCAGATGCTTTACTGCTCCATGCCACCGCTCCGGACTCTTTATATATATACATATTTATTTTAATATAAAATATATTATAAAATTTATAGCCAGTTACTCCTGGCTATGTGCTCATAAATCGCTCCTGCTAGGAGGAATATATGGGACACTGGGGATCTAACCTAGGTCCATCCTGGACAAGGCAAACGCCCTAACGCTATGCCATCACTGGCCCCTGGTTTGTGTATATTAAAGATTCTTTCCCTTTATTTTTTTCTGAGTGCTCTTCCATTTATGAAGGGAGATTGATTAGTTGACAGGAATTAGAATTAGTCTTAAATTTGACTGTTAAAAACAAAGTTTCTGGGGGCCCATAGTACAGGAGGTAGGGGCATTTGCTAGGAGATGGTTGCCCTGGTTTTGATCCTTGGTTTTCTGCAAGGTCCCTTGAGCATCACTACTGCTAGTAATTCCTAAGTGCAGAACCAGGAGTAACTCCTGAGATTGCAAGGTGTGACCTCAAAACAAAAGCTGAAGTGAAACAAAAGAAACAGAAAATGAAACTAAGGTTCTATGATATTTGTACACAGTTTTTATAGGACATATGCTTTTTTTGTATTTGCATAAAATACCCAGGATTAGAATAGATCCATCATATGGTAGGAGGGTGTGTAAAATCCAATTATTTTCAAAGTTAGTCTCTTTTAATGAACTCCAATTTTTCTCTAAATTTCTATCATTATACATTAAGGTTAATTTTTCTAGTAGTCTAAATATTTGGAATGATAGATCAATGCAGTTTTGATTTGCATTCCTCTAATAATATTATTTCAATTATCTTTCACCCGCTGTCATCATATCTCTACATGGTCTTTGTTAAATTTTGAACTCATTTTAAAAATATAAATTGTTTGGCTTCATTTGATAATGCTTAGATTATTATATTTAAGAAAATGTAATTAATCAATATATTTTATGTTAAGGACTTTATATATTTCCAGTCTAAGATTTGATGAAGAATTCATATCACATCCAAATAGATGTTATACCTACTACTCTGCAATATAATACAGCTGGATTAACAAGAAATAATTATTAATTTATTAAGTTACATATTTATCTGTATAACTTAAAATATTTGTTTATTTATGTATTTAGGTTTGGGGGCCATACATGGCTGTGCTCAGGGTTACTCTTGGTTCTGAGCTCAGGAATTAATCCTGGCAGTGCTCAGGGGACCATATGGGATGGTAGAGATTGAACTCAGGTCGGTTGCTTGTAAGGCAAATGCCATACCCACTGTGCTTTGCTTGGGTCCCTGACTTTAAAATTGTAATAGAAAAACATCTGCTAATAATGTAGCCTTAGAATGATGGTCCAAATCCTCATAACTGTGCCAAAGATTTCCTTAATTGGAAAATTCTTTCAGATATTCTATTCTATCTTTGATATCATTTCTCAGATAGTTGGTATCTACTTATTTTCCTCTCTATCCTAATAGTTCTGCACTGACTATAGACCTGAAATAAACCAGCATTTCAATATGACAGCAATCACATATTAAAAATAACATGTATTATAGTATCTGGCCTAAATATTATTAATATTAATATTCAAATTAGATAGCAATCACATATTATAATAATGTTCATTATGGTATCTGGTTAAATAGTAATATTTGATATAGTTGTGACTAAAACTCCTTGTCCTTGATTTTAAAAAAAATTGTAATGTTTACCAATATTTTAAAAATATATCAACAAGTAGAACTTGAGGGTTTATACAATATTATAAAAAAGGAAACTTTGACAAGAGTCATTCATTTGTATTTCTTATGAAGACATTTTTGTTTTTGTTTAACAGTTCTACATTTACTAAAGAAACCCTGAATTAGATAATAACATTTCTGAACCACAGGACTAGGTCAGATAAGAAATAGGAACTCTGAGAAGGGAGTCACAAAATTCCCAAACACTTTATATTAATTCTTTGGTTTACATCTGAGGTCTCTATGTCAGGTTAAATAGTACAGCAGAAAATCTAGTGGAGATGTTAAAAACTATCTATGGGGAAAAAATTAAGGCTAAATTTTGTTATTTTGTAAGAAATCCTGAAATTACAGACAATTGTCTAAAAACAGACGTAACAGCTATCAAATTAAATTATATGCAAAATAATAGAAGCGAAATTATAATTTTATTTACATGTTCTGGAACGCAAAATGAATTTCACCTGAAATCTTTATATGAAATTTGTTGTTGTTATTGTTGTTGTTGTTGTTGTTGTTGTTGATGGTGGTGGTGAAACTTCTGTGCTCAGTGACTTCTCCTGGCTCTATAATCAGAAATCAGTCCTGCAGGATCAGGAGAACCTTAGGGAGTTCTGGGGTAGAACTAGGATTGGCTACGTGCAATGATAGTGCTTTATTCACTGTTCTATCACTTGGGTCCATGAAAAACAAATGTAATAATAATGTTTTGGGGGCCAGTGTAATAGTGTAGAAGTTGGCTTGCTTGTCTAGTATGTGAACGAAGATGTCACCTTGTGGATCCTGAGTGAAGTAATCTAGAGCAGAAATCTGGAAGTAAGCCTTGAGAACCGTTGTGTATATCCTGACCAGATAATAAGAATTCTAAATTAACCCTGCCTTTTTCCCCTAAATTAAAGAGAAAGTACAGCTTCTGTTTAATATTCTTGTAAATCATCACTCTCCAGGAGAATCATCTTTGCTAATGAAAGATTAGAGAGAAAATATTGTAAAAAATAAAACAGTTAAACATATATTTTGTTTATAACAGAAATAACACCCAACATGTATCGAATTGTAACAATAATTTATGAAGAAAAGTGTAGAATGATTATGTCTAAGGAGATGATAATTTCTGTTCCTTTTATTGGGGTAAAGATAAAATAAAACACATAGTTGTAATCAACTAATGTTCTATATAATCTTATTTTTAGAAAATAACTATTCCCCCATTTGTATTTAGGACTGAGGGTTGCATAACTGGTTGTATGACCAAAAAAAAAAACACACAACTTTATGTCATGAAAATAGAAAGGGTTCAAAGTGGCAGTACTGGGGCCAGAGAGATAGCATGGAGGTAAGGCATTTGCCTTGCATGCAGAAGAATGATGGTTCGAATCCCGGCATCCCATATGGTCCCTGAGCCTGCCAGGAGCGATTTTTGAGAGTAGAGCTAGGAGTAACCCCTGAGCGCTGCCTGATGTGACCCAAAAACCAAAAAAAGAAAAAATTGGCAGTACTCTCAGGATTATATTTGGGGTGTGTAACTATGCTTTAGACTAACCAAGGAGATTGCTTCTTGGCCTGCCCTGGAAACCTAAGATCCAAGATCTAGTGTAATACTATCACTTTTTTAAACTATATTGGCATCCTATAGTTATTTTGTCTTTTCTTCTTTGGTTATTTTCTAACATAGATGAAAAATTTGTTGTAATTATACAGAATATAATTATTTACATTTATATTAATACTTTTAATTGTCTATAGGACTTATCTCAGTACTACTGATCCAACTATGTGTTTTCTTTATTTTAAAATTCCAATGTGCATACATTATTTATTTTTCTTAATGTGTTTCAGTATTGACTCCAATGACACAGTTTGCCTTATTTTGAATATATTGCAATCCCATAACATGCAAATAACTATGTATGTCAGCGTTGTCAGGGAATAAATGATTAGGCATCAGCCATCAAGGTTCATTATGTTGAAGCTTTGGCATGACTTGTATTAGAAAAATACAGATTTAATAAATCTCGCCTAGCCTGCCGGATGTTTCATTGTAAGATATGTACAATCTTAATAGAATAATGTTTTATAAGTGAGGTGAATTGTATTAAATTTATGCTCTCTTGATATCAATTATGGCAATGACAAATTGATTATAGAAACTATGATTTTATATGTATATATAATTATCTATTTACAATTAGTCAAAGGCAATTTTCATAGTAAAATAGAAGCTTAGTTTACCCAAATTAAAAACTGAATGTGCTTTAGCACTAGTTTTTTAAAGGTTACCATAGAATGTAAAAATCCATCCTCATTACCTTAATAATTTTATTATGTTTCTACTAAAAACATAAACATATGAAAACATAAAAGGGATAAAAAATTTTAAAACCCTTCAGATGCATTTTATTGTCTTCTTGCCAACCTGTCTACTAATTAGTCACAAAAGTAAAATCTATAAGTTAGCCCTTTATTATTACATAGAACACAAAACATAGATTAAATAGTTCTTATATATTTGTTCTATGATATTAAAAAATGCATATAAACACTTTCAATACATTCAATAACATCATTTTATGCAATGATTAATTACTCATAACTACATAATTACCTTAACTAAATTTAATCAAGTAACTAATTGTCTGTATTGGTAATGCATTAATAAATTGGTAAAATAAAATGCTGACTGTATTTCATAGAACAATTAAATATATTGCAAGACAAGTAACATTTAATTTGTTTTGCTCTGGGATAGTTCCTGGCGATGCTCAGGAAAACCGATATTGTCCCAGGAATTTCACCCATGTTGCAAGGCAAGCACTATATCTACTATGCTATTATTAGTTGACAAGCTATTTCTTTAGAAAAGAAAGATATTTTCTTTAAAAATAGAGAAAATAACACATTATGTTAACTGCATTCAGTTTCTCTGTGTTTACTTTGTTGAAACTAAATTTATAAGGTGTCCAAACAGAAAATTACATAAAAATACATAAAAACAACTGTGATAGGGGCCTGAGTGATGGTATAGGGGTAGGGCTTTTGCCTTGCAAGTGGCTGACCTAGGACAGACAACAATTCAATACCTCAGCATCCCATATGGTCCGCCAAGCCAGGAGCGATTTCTGAGTGCATAGCCAGTAGTAACCCCTGAGCATCACCAGCTGTGGCCCCCAAACAAACAAAACAACAAAACTACTATGTAGTGATTAAATTAACAGATTCTGATTTAAAATAAATTTCTTTCTAGGTTGTCTTATTTCTTTATTTCTGTTTTGGTTATAATATTCCATTTTTAGGTTTGCTATTGGATATTTAATATAAATATACAGAAACTTAAAATTAATATGATACTTATTTAATATTTAATATAATAAATTTAAGAAAATTTGATTAAAGAATTCAGAAATAATACAATACTGTGTTTCAGAGATGAGTTTTAATATTTCTATGCCTCAATTTACTTATATGAAAATTGTAATAATTATGCTATTGAGATAGCTAAACAAATGAAGATATATACAGCTACTTAGAGCAGCACTTAGAAAACCAGCGTTAGCCTGTATGAATGATTTCATTTCAGTCTGATAACTTTGTCTAGATCTTGGAACCTCTAGCATTTGAATTTGATTTAAGAATTGCAACCATTATTAGCCATAGCATGCTATTAATCAGTCAAGTGTTAAGCAGCTAAACAGTGGCCGACTTTCAAGTTATTATCTCTTATTAATATCTTATTCTATAACTTTATTCTTTCATAAATAATCCATGTTCCTTTAATTGTGAAAGCCCTGCTGCATCTTATTGAACAAAATTTAGCATTTAATTATGCAACACATCCTGATTTTTTGCATTGTATCTTGATATTTTTTCTTTATCTGATAAATTGGTCTATCTTCCAACTGTCTATGTCATCTCAAATGCTCATTAAAAGATTTTCCAGGAACAAGAGCAATACAGTAGAGCAGGGAGGGCTTCCCTAGCTCTCTATATGGAGTAAGACCAGGAGTGATCTCTGAATAGAGCCAGGAGTAAGCCCAAATACAATTAAGTGTGGCTCCAAACAAAACAAAAAGAATTTTTTCAAAAGATAAAGTATACCTATACTTTTGTTAGTTTTCATATTTCTTCTTCTCATCCCTTTTGGCACTTATTACAGTTAACTCTCAATCTCTAAAATTCAGATTCATAAGTTAGCTTTATATTTCACTTGATTTCTGGATATTTTGGTAGTTTCTAAAATTTATTCAGCATAAAACATACCCTAGCAAAATATTTTTTCATGCTTAAAAACATGTCAACTCTTATTGATCTGATTCACTTCCATTCCTAAACATACCTTGTTCTCTCTGCCTACTAAGAATAAATAACAACACTTACGAATATATAAATTATGCTGATTTAGAAAAATAATCAAATATGTATTTTTATATTTCATGCTTGTTTACCATACTGGTGATTGAACAATACTTATTTTAACCTAAACTATTTTAATTCAGTCTCCTTTTCCTGTTAAGGCAGTCATTTTAAAACAAGAGGCTCTTTTATATGGTGCTTTATACACATACGGATATATATAATGAAGCACAAAGTCTGAAAGATAATGAGTTTCATAACTTAAAATTTTAATTAAAAATAAATGCAGATGAATAAGCAAATAAAGTTTACCAGAATTATAATTAAAGATACAGAAAACAAACATTAAAGTGTTATTCCACATGGCAGAGAATTCACTAATTATGTGTTCAGGTCCTTTGTAGATGTAAAATAGTAATAGAATGTCAATGAGGTAATGTCCTGAATTAAGTGTGAGTCAAGGGAGTTGCCAATTGTTGTAATCACCATTTCCTTTCCAATAAGTTGAATCTCTAAGTGACCAGACAATAATTAAACTAATAACATAGCCCATTAGTCAGTCACAAAAGACTTTATTGTTGCTGTAATATGAGAATTGTGCAGATAGATGAAACAAGACAGTATTGTATGCTGCAAAATATACTTATAGCCCTGAGATTTAACACCTAGATATACATCGTTTGCGCATTCTAATGGTTTCCATACATTCATGCTTTGCATATCGTATTTGTTAGATTTTCTGTACTATTTAAAAATGAGTCCCTAAGCACTCACCCTGACCTTGGACTCATTCTCTAAATTAACTAGAATTAATAAAATACAGACATTTTCTTTTGATCACTATGAATCTAACCCATAAAACAAAACAAAATAGCCAACTGATTGTATCAAAGCTTTAAACTAAAAGCTCAAGAGAAATAGGTTATTAGAGGTTAATAGGATTTTTCAGACTCTATAGGAATATAATTCTCTATGCTCTTGTCACCTTCATTCTAATCCTAGGATCCAGCTGTTGGACAAATAGACTTGAGATTATCACAGAGTATACATTCATGTGTAAAATAGAATTCCTATTAAAGTTCATTGCTTGAAGTGAAATATGCTTTGTAGTGTTGCCTGTGAAGGATCCTGCTGCGGTCTGCTGTGAAACTCCTCGAGCTCACATTTCTTTCCCTTTCAGTTATTCTGTAGTGTCTGGGGAATGTGTTGTTTTCTTTTTATTTATTTATATATTTAGTTTATGCTTTGCAATCGAACATTTTGAATAAAGTGCCACTGTTTGTAGTGTTCTAGTCAGTTATTAAAAATAAAGGTTAATACACTTTATTCTTAAAGAGCAATAATATTCAAATATAAAAATATAGCCAAGGCAAATCACTGTGTTTCTGTTGCCATAAAAATGCTTATGCTTAAAGTAATAATTTCTCCTCTGTCCATATTCAGTGATCACTGTAAGAATAATCTGATTTTAAAATGTACCCTAGACAAATTTTAATTGTTATATGGAAAAAGTAATAGGATATCATCACAAAGAATAAAGAACTATTTGTAATTTGGAGAAGCATCTTAATATTATCTGAATCATTTCCTTTTCTCAGAGTTCTACAATTACTTTACTGAATAGTGAGAAATATTTTAAGCCTCTTCCTAATTTTAATAATAAACATATATTCATTTCATTCTAAATATTACAAGGAAGACATTACAATTACAAATACAATTGAAAACATGACTTTGAGAATATATTTTACTACTAAAACCAATTGATGTTTTTCTCAATATTTTAGCATAATTTATACATACATTAATCTAGTAACTGTTGTAAGTAGAGAATTGAGACATTCGAAAGAAAGGAGATTTGTAAAAATGAGCCATTGTAAAACAGTCTTTGTTACAGAAAGGTTTTCTTTTTCCCATAAGATTTTCTTCTGAAAAAAAAATAGAATTTTATAAGGTAGTTTGTTATAATCTATAAATTTTTTGATAATACTAAAATATTTTAAGGCTAATGATACAACATGATTGATATATAATCTACATTGAAAAAAAATCTAGGAATTCTAGACATCTAATAGAAAGAAGAGACAACATATCATAATAGAGTTAAAATCAGTGTGGGAGAAAGTTCTGACATTTTAGCATCAGAAGAAAAACAGATAAATGTGGACTGTCCAAGAGACGGTAGGAGAAACAGAATATAATGACATAATTTAAAATTAAAACAATAGTAAAATGTGAAACAAATCTTTTAGAGAACAGTGTTGTATAGTCATGATTTGGAATATTCATTGATGCTTTTAAAAGAACAATCAAAATTGTAAACAAGTTTAAAAATAAAGGATAAATTTAGAAAATGAATTCCTAAAGGTTAATTACAGAAAAAAACACATAATTCAATGAAAATTGGATATTTTATAAAATGTTTGCATGATCAACTTTGGAAAAACTATTATTTTAATATTTATGAATTATAAAGAAAATGTCAAACTAAACTTTTATATCATTAAAAATCTTCATATTGACTAAAATGGAAAAGAGGTTCTCATTTGGAGAAAAGAAAAAAAGGTAAAAAATAGTGACCTATTTGACATAAATGACCATATATGTTGAAGTACAGTCGTTCTATACTTATACTTATTCTATACTTATTGCTGTTTTGCCGTAGGTATTTTATTTTTATTTGGGGCACGTACTTGGTAGTGTTCAGAGAACTACTCCCAGTCTTGCTTGAGAACTGGGAGGGTATGACCGAAACTTGGTGAGGGATTCCAGTTCCCTCTACCTATTTCATTGAGTGTTTTATTCATACATGAATATTAGATCTTCTTGCTTATTTCTATGTTTACTCATAAAATTATGTTTGTAAACTTGTTATGATTTTCTTATGCAATTTGGTTTTTTTAGCAGTGTAAAGACTTATTAGGAGGAAATGTTTCATAACATCTCTCAAATTAATAAACACTACTCTGGGGCCCGGGAGATAGCATGGAGGTAAGGCGTTTGTCTTTCATGCAAAAGGTCATCGGTTCAAATCCCGGTGCCCCATATGATCCCCCGTGCCTGCCAGGAGCAATTTCTGAGCATGGAGCCAGGAGTAAGCCCTGAGCACTGCCGGGTGTGACCCAAAAACCAAAAAAAAAAAAAAAAAAATAAAATAAACACTACTCTAATTATATATATGTAATGAGACAAAACAAAAAAGAATATTGATTATTTCAATGGAATAATATCATTTCTATCACACAGTAAAGAATGTGCACACTCTTGCTGATTCTACTTAAACTGGAGTCTAAAAATAATAGTACATGAGTAATACTTTCATTTGACTGAAAAAATAATTTAAAATATGAATTATGAATTCTCATAAGAAATAATACATATTTTTATTGTTTTAATTTTTAAAAAGATTTTTATTTGAGATATAGTTACTTATGATGCTTTCATGTTAGAAACTCATTCATAACAATCCCACTCACCTCAAGTGTTTGTTTCCCTCCAAATTGTCTCAATTTACCGTCCTTATTGTCTTCCCACATTTATTTCTGGTATGTGAAGACAATACTCTGAGTTGCTATTGAAATAGAATATTCTTAGATAATAATGTTGCCTAGGAAACAGAGCCATAACATAGTGGATAGGGCATTTGTTTTGCACATGGCTGGCCCTGGGTTTGATTCCTGGCATCTCATATGGTTACTGGATTCTGCCAAGAAAGAATTCTAAGTGCAGAGCCAGGAGTAATTGGTGTGGGTCCAAAACAAAACAAGACAAACAAAATTGTTGCCTAGTACTTTGAAATATTATTTTTCTTTTTTATAAGTTGATATTTTTTGGGGGGTGGGAAGGTTGTATCTTTGGGTTCAGACTGAGTCCATTGTGTAATCTCCTGTGTTTCCTTCCAGAAGTTTCATAGTTCTAAACCTTTTATTTAACTGTGAATTAATTCTGATATCAAGCAGTGTTGAAGATTATGATATTTCATAAAAATTTTATTAATATGTAGTTAAAATATATGGGCAAAACATCCTGTGAATGTGTATGCTTATTTTCTGGCACTATTAACTTAAGATAATAATTTTATTATTATTATTATTTTATCTTTGAAAAATCAGCTAAAATATACATACATATATGCAGCATTTATGTGTAAATGTTTTTGTGTAATTTATATGTAAACAGTTATATGTTGCTTGTACATATATGTAACATTTATATGTAAAGAATTCACTTATAGAATTCATCAATATTTCCAACCTCATGATAATATCTTTTACATTTAATTATAGAGCTTTGTTCTAACTTTAGCTAAAGTATATCTTTTAATACTGTTCTATTTGGTTATTTGAGGTTTATTGGCTTCCCATATGAACTGACAAGCTGCAATGATTTAATTTGAAAAGCCTGGGAAGAAAATTTGATGTGAAGAATCCAGCTGGAACCACTGTATTGTC
>PVKC010010860.1:0-25294 GCA_004027635.1 Crocidura indochinensis
GGGATTAAACCAAGGTCAGTAATATACAAGGCCTTAGCCTTATGTTATCTCTCCAGCTCCATTTCTTTAATGACTACCAAACTGTTGTCCTTATAGATTATTTTATTAGTTGGACATTATAAGCAATGCTGTAGTGAACATCTCTTGTATAAAAGAATGTGTGGGCCAGAGCAATAGCACAATGGGAGGCATTTGCTTTGTAGGCAGACAAACCAGGTTCGATCCCTAGGTTCAATCCCCTCGAGTCTGCCAGGAGTAACCCCTGAGCACCTCCGAGTGTGGTCCAAAATCCAAATAGAAAAAAGAAGTGAGCAAACAGATTTATTCCCTGGACATATTAAGTAGATTTATTATATAGTCAGAGGGTAAAAATATAGTAAAATTCTTAACACACTGCTGGCCAGAAATATTGTATTAGCCTCATTTTGTGGGTTTATTTATATGTGTTTGTGTGTATATGTTTGTGAAACTGGGAATTAAACTCGGGATCTCACAGAGCAGTGCAAAGCATGTATTCTTCCATTGAGCATCTTAGTTTTTTTTTTCTTTTAAAACTGATTGGTAGGTAAATAGAGCATTTTCACAATGCTTTGTCTGTATTGTATTAATTTTTAGGAACATTAATTATTAAACAAAAGACAGCCTCTTATTATGATTAGCTATTGCAAAATGCCATCATAGTCACATTTTAGTTATTAGCATGACTTCATCTGTGGGTCACAACTTCAAATAGGAGCCACGTAGTTGAATGTGGAGATTATGAAAATATTGGCAACAGTAAAAAGTTTCGGAGCACATAGTGATCAAAAACTAATCCCACTTCAACCACCTAATGAATACAAAGTGTTTTTGTCAGTATTGGACCATCTTACATTTCTCAGTTTCAAAGGAAAAGTTGAAGAAGCCCTGCCTTAAATAATACAGATGTTGAGAATTTTAGACATCATTTTATAGCAAATCAGTGGGGGGAGGGGGATTCTAGATAGAACTACTTTTCCTAACCATGTTCATCAGTATCAGATGGTATACTTTATTGAAATTACATGGGTAGGAGACTATAAAGCTATCTTAATTCTCGGCTTTAAATAATTATTTTAGAGTGACTATAATTAAAACATTCCTTAAAGTTAGATTTTAGGGATATGGTGACAGTACAGAGGTCAAGTTACTTGACTTGCATTACAATCAGTTAGGGTAAAATCCAATACCACCCACCAAGGTCCCCTGAGAACCACCACAATCCCTGAGTACAAAGTCAAAAATAAGCCCTGAGCACTACCAGGAATGGCCCAAACCCAACCACCACCACCAAGAAAAGTTAAATTTCAATTCTATGTATATTTCTTTTAGTTCATTTAAAAGTACTAAACTTAGGGGCCAGAGCAGTGGTGTGGAGAGGTAAGGTGTCTGTCTGCCTTACAAAGCACTAGCCTAGGATGGATTTCGATTCGATTCGCCGGTGTCCCATATGGTCTCCCAAGCCAGGAGCAATTTTTGAGCACATAGCCAGGAGTAACCCCTGAGCATCACCAGGTTCACCCCCCCCCCAAAAAAAGTACTAAACTTAAAAAAAAGCTACAGGTAGGAAAAGTAGTTTTGGAAACTTCCCAATCTGAATGCAATACATATATCTTTGTATGTTATATAATTTTTTTGTTTGTTTTTGGGCCACAGCCAGTGATGCTCAGGGATTCTGGCTATGCACTCAGAAATCACTCCTGGTTTGGAGGGCCCTATGGGATGCCAGGGGTTTAAAACAAGGTCTGTCTTGGGTTAGCCGTGTGCAAGGCAAATGCCTTACCACTCTACTATTGCTCTGCCCCCTATGTAAATCTTTTGTTCAAAGTCTGTTTCTCTCAGGGACAAGTTTTGTTTCTGTTGGTTATATAACTAGTTCACGTTTTACTGTGTAAAATATGTTAATGACACATTAAACACTTCCTGGCATAGTGTTCAATCCCATATCAGCAAGAGTTTATTTTTATAACAATTACAAACCCCACAGGTAAAGGTAACAAATGGATTTGGATCTTACCACACTCCCCTTTGAATGGTAATGAAAGAAGTTTTTAATTTAAATACACATAATAATGAAGAAACTGGAAAAGAAGGCATAAGTTTCTAGAAGAAGGGGGAAGAGGATTAATTGATGCAGTAGAGATTCAGAAGTTGCACCATGGAATTCAAGGGAGGGAATTTCTGCGTGTTAAAGGATGAGTTTTTGGTAGAAGCTAGGAAGATGGGATTCTCATTTAGAAAATGAGATAGAAGACAAGTTTGAGAAGAGTCAAAGATAAATAATTTGAGACCAGCAAGATAGCACGGAGGTAAAGTATTTGCCTTCCATACAGAAGGACAGTGGTTAAAATGCCGGCATCCCATATGGTCCCCCGTACCTACCACGGGTAATTTCTGAGCTTAGAGCCAGGAATTACCCCTGAGCACTGCCGAGTGTGGCCCAAAAACCAAAAAAAAAAAAAAAAAAGATAAATAATCTTTATAAGTAAAGATATTCTAAAGAGCATCCTGTGTCCCTCTTATCTTTTCCTTTCCTAACTTGACATGTAAAATATTTTAGTAACAATCTATGTTCAAGGCAAAATAAAAGGAGAGCTTAGGAAAATATCTACGTGTTAAGTCGGCCTTGTATGTGACTGACCTATGTTTGATCTCCAGCACAATATATAGTCCCCTGAGCAACACCAGGAGTGATCCCTGAGAGCAGATGGTTATGACCCAAAACTCCAAAGGGAGAAAAAGGGAAGAATGTATGAAGGATAATCTAATATTTTTGTGATGTTTTACAACCAAAAGCTAAACTCCATAAAGGAAAATTATAAAATCAGCATTTTCGAAGTATCATCCACAGTCTCTGTACTGAGGAAGCAAGAAAATAAGACCTAAAATGAACAGAAAAAAAAAGTATGCTTCTTAGAAGAACACCCATGGACAACCCAGATGTTGGAAATAGCAGAGGACAATAAATATACTAATATTTTACAGAGAAAAAAAGATTGATATTGTACAGGGAAAAAAGATAGAGGAGAATTTCAAGAGTAAATGCTAAAAGGAACAAAAATGTACCACATCTAAAAAATGAGATACACTAGACAGCAATTTGGGTAATGAAAAGGTAATAATCGAAACAGAAAAGCAGAAAGAAAAACACTTTTAGGGCTATACAGACAGTATAGTACAGAGATAGTACTATAGTGATAGTACAGAGGTCAAGTTTCTTGACTTGCCTACAATCAGTCAGGGTAAAACCCAACACCGCCGATGGTCCCTGAGCACTGACATGAGTGATTCCCCAAATAGAGCCTCAATGACTTAAAGGACTGTTCATCAGATGGGCAAGCAGACTCTCAGAAAGAGGGGAAGAAGATGCTCTCACCATATATTTTTCCAAAATTCTTTGCTAAATAACCTTCCACCACATGTCCCAAGAGCTCACCAAACTCCAAAGGAAAATATCAAACTATTGGAAATCTAAAAGTTACAAATGACAAGAAAATCTTAATAGCTGTCAACAAGGGAGAGAGAGAGAGAGAGAGAGAGAGAGAGAGAGAGAGAGAGAGAGAGTCTTTATGGGGAAAACATTCCACAGAGGGGGACAATTTTTAAGAGTTAAAGTTGAAGTCGCAAGAGAAACAATAAAGTCTATAGTTGGCATTGGAGAAGGACTGCCACAATAGATTTCTGTATCTAGAGAAAAGTTGCCTTCCAGAAAATGAAGATATATTAAAGATGTTTTTTATAATATCTTTATTTAAGCACCATGATTACAAACATGATTGTAGTTAGATTTCAGTCATAGGAAGAACACCCCCCTTCACCAGTGCAACATTCCCACCACCAATGCACCCCATCTCCCTCTTCTCCCACCCCCTGCCTGTATTCAAGACAGGCACTCTACTTCTCTCACTCATTAACATGTAGTTGATAGTGTAGTTATTTCTCTAACTGCACTCACCACTCTTTGTGGTGAATTTCATATTGTGAGCCTGTCCTTCCAGTCCTCATCTCTATTATCTCTATTATTATTTTACAATAATGTCTTTTATTTTTCTTAAAACTCATAGATGAGTGAGACTATTCTGTGTGTGTCTATCTCTCCCTCTAACTTATTTCACTCAGCATAATAGTTTCTAATGTCCATCCATGTATAGGAAAATTTCAACCATCAGGAGAAATGAAGTCATAAAGATGTTTTTGATTTGAAAAAAGAAAGTGGAGTTGAAGACTCACCAGCTGACTTAGACAACAAACTAAGCTAAAGGATATTCTTGAGTTTGAAAGTAAGAATACAGGGGCCAGAGAGATAGTACAGTAGATAGGGCGTTTGCCTTGCATACAGCTGCTGGGATTTGATTCCCAGCACCCAATAGGGTCCCCTGGGCACTGCCAGGAGTGATTTTTTTTTTTTTTTTTGGTTTTTGGGCCCCACCCGGTGACGCCCAGTGGTTACTCCTGGCTATTCGCTCAGAAGTCGCTCCTGGCAGGCACGGGGGGCCATATGGGGAACCGGGGGATCGAACCGCGGTCCGTCCTAGGTTAGCACAGGCACCTTATCTCCAGCGCCACCACCCGGCCCCCAGGAGTGATTTCTTAGAGTAGGACCAGGAGGAACCCCTGAGCTGCACTGGGTATGAGTGATCCCACCCTAATAAAGTAATAATACTGAATTTGCTGAAAATCAGCAAATCTACTGAAAGACATGTAAAACACTGAAAATGATTAAAAAAAAGAACTTTCCCTTAGTTTTAAAGAACAATTGACTACTAAACAAAATACAAAATTACAAAGTGAAATTTAAATACTATGTCAAATGAAACATGTGACCATATACATAGATTCTATAGAGCTGGTAAATGGAATTATGCTAGTGTGTTATTTATGGTATATGTAAGGGAGTAGAATATTAATAAAGGAATGTGACAAATTTAGGACAGATACATTAAACCAGAAACAGAATAAAGGTAAAATAGAACTGAAAGAATTACAGTTACTGGGGCCGGAGTGGTGGCGCATGCTGTAAGGCGTCTGCTTTGCAAGTGCTATCCTGGAATGGACTACCATTTGATCCCCTAGCATCCCATATGGTTCCCCCAACCCTAAACACATAGCCAGGAATAACCCCTGAGCGTCAACTGGTGTGCCCCCCCCCCATTAACAGTTACTGTTAGCAGGGCCTTGGATGTACGTGGCAATATTGGAGCAACTCCTGGTGGTGCTCAATGGATTATACTCAGGGTCAGCCATGTGCAAAACAAGAGCCTTACCTGCTGGATCTCTAGACCTGGCAAGTACTTAATTATCAGAAAATCAGAAAATACTTTTCAAAATTTTAACCCATTCAGTACCTGGGGGGGGAGGTGTTTGATTTGAACAGTGCAGACGCTTTTTAGCTTTCTGCCATTCCACTTATCTGCTTTTTCTATTTTACTCACCTATGAAGCCCAATCTCCAATTATACCACTGATATCAATAGTTGGAGTGATTTTTCAAATGTTATCTTCAGTATATTTTGATTTTCATGCTAACATTCAAGCTTTCATACATTTTTGAGTTGACTTTTGTGCGTGCTTTAGAATAGTAATCTAATTTTTTTTTATTTTTACATTTGGCTCTATAGTTTCTCTAGCTTGAAGACATACTTTTTAATCTATGCTCCTGGCTTCTTTGTCATAAACTGTCATGATAAGTACTTCCAAAGTGAGATATTAAGATAAACATGGGCCAGACATTGAAGGATGTCCTATCCAAACAGAGCATAATTTAGTTAAAGTTGCTGTATTAAAACTAAAGAACTATTTCAAGACAAGATATTATGCAGTTCATTTCATAATAACAAATTTTTCATAGAACATAATATTCCTAAATGAATATGCACCTAATAACAGCTTCAAAATTTATGAAGCAACAAGTGATAGAATGAATGAAAAGTACAAGACAAAGCAATAATACAACAGGGTAGACTTGGGCTATATAAGGCTGACCTGGTGTCAGTCCCTGGCATTATACATGGTCCTCAGAACACTTTCAGGATTGTGCATTGAATACAGAGCTAAGAATATGGCCAAATAAAGCTAAGAATATGGCCAAATATGGTATGGCCAAAAAAAGTTTGTTTATATATACATATTTATGTATATATATAAAACTGTATGATAAGGAAAATGCAATTAATCACTTAACATTATCAAGAATAAAATTGGTTAATTTTTCACTCATATAAATACTAACAAAAGAATATTTTAATAACTTTATACTAAGAAATAAAATGAAAGATAAAATGTGCAAATTAAATAAAGTGCATAAAGTGCATAAATTTCTTGAGAAACACAACTTTTTAGATGTGAAGAAATGAAAAACTGAATAATGCTATCTATGAAAAATGTATAATTGGGGGGCCAGGCGGTGGAGCTGGAAGTAAGGTGCCTGCCTTGCCTGCGCTAACCTAGGATGGACCGCGGTTCGATCCCCCGGTTCCCCATATGGTCTCCCGTGCCTGCCAGGAGCGACTTCTGAGCACTTAGCCAGGATTAACCCCTGAGCGTCACCGGGTGTGGCCCAAAAACCAAAAAAAAAAAAAAAAAAGTATAATTGAAGTTATCCAGGTTCAAATGAATTCACTGGTGAAATTTATAATGTTGAAGGAGGGAATAATAACACTCTTAGACAACTCTTTAGAAAATAAATAAAAGGAACATTTCTCATCTTTTTTTATAAAGACCACATAGCCCTGGCCAAAGTCTGACCAGTCTTATCAGAATAATTATAGAGCAATATAATTAATAAATAAAGAAGTAAAATCCTCAAAAGTATTAACAAATTGATGATTATGTACAAGTTATATAAAAAGATACTATTGTACAACCAGATGGGAATCATCTCAAAAATACAGCATTAGTGTAACATTTAAAAACCAATCATGGTAATTGACTAGTTCAACAAAATAAAAGAAAACAAAACAGTCATCTCATTAGGGAAAGAAAAAAAATCACCAGACAAAATAAAAATTCTCAGGAAATTTAAGATTTGAAGATAATTTTCTGAGTATGATGGTAATTTGAAAAATCTATAGCTTAGTATTATAACAACAAAAGATCAACTCTATTTTCCCTATGGTCAACACAAGGGCTATTACTCTTCATTTTTCTGGTATGTTGGAAAGGAAAAAGTTAAACTTCATTTATAGATGTCATTGGTTGTGTAGAAATTCTAAGAGATACACACACACACACACACACACACACACACACACACACACACACACACACACCCCAAAAATAAATTCAAGATATATAGGAACAAAATCACTGTATTTTTTATTTGTTTTATTTCCTGTTTAGAGAAGTTGTGTAGCATATAAAGCTCTTGTCTTTCCCGCCTCCACCCCAGGTCTAATCTCTGGTATCTCATATGATCTCCCAAGTCTGCTAGGAGTGATCTCTGAGCACATAAGCTTACCAGGTGTGGCCCAAATAAAAGAAAAAGCAAATAAATTGAGATTCAGTGATCAGAAGATGCAATTTTTCTAAGATAACTAAATAAAGCAAAATGCCATCCTTTTTGTAGAAATAGATAAACGGATTATTAAATTAATGTTGACACACAAATGACTTAGATAGTTGAAATAGTTTTTAAAAGCTGATGGGCAAACTTGAAGGACATGAATATCTGAATAGCAAGAATGCTCGATGTCAAATTAAGTTAAACATGGCAGGAGGATATTGGGCTGAGGAATAACTAGAACAGTTAAATGAAAGAGTCTATTAAGAGAGTCACATAAATACACACACAAATAACATTTTTTAGTTTCCAGCAAAGGTACAATTCAGAGTGGGAAAGGTCAGTTCAGATTTACAATGCTGTTGTCTTAAATCTTTTTCACATTATATATATACAAATTACTAAGGGCAAAGAAATGCTATCTCATTTATCTCTTATAAAAATTTAGGAGTTAACACATAATGAGTGGTCCATGCACATATCTTAAGTTAAATTGGAGCAGAAACCAGACGATACTCAGGAAGTTAGCACCTATACTGGGATTTGATAAATAATTACAATACAAGAGAAGTTCAGTCTAGTCAAATTAAAAAGCATGTGTTTAAGATCCATTTTTAGATTGATAGGGTCTAATTAAAATATGTATTTTTATTGAAACAGCGTTTTGGAGAAATAGCTAGTTGGGGTTCAAGTATTTGATAGATACTAGATAAAAAGACATAGCCAGGGAGACATATTCAGTTAGTCTCCTTATAAATGAAAAAGCCTTACTCATCTGTTCTGTGTTCATTTTGTATCTACTATATCCAGATAAACAAGACACCACTGCCACCACTTTTTCATGTAGAAATTCCAGAAGATGTTTTAAGATTTACCTAAAAAAGATACTCTTAATGCAGAATATAGATGACTGGTATTTGCAGATTGTGGACCACAAATCTGATATTCCTTTTTGTTTATAGTGTGATCCAATAAAAATAATGTTAGGTACATAAAGTTTTTAAGTGTTCTAGTAACCCCATTAAAAAGATAAAAGGAAATAGATGTGAAATTCCAAAGTGATAGCACAGCGGGCACGGTGTTCACCTTCCATACAGTTGACCCAGGTTCAATCCCTATTGTTCTATATGGTCCCCTGTGCCTCCCAGGAGTCATTTCTGAACACAGAGCCAGGCATAACCCTTGAGCGCCACCAGGTGTGGCCCAGAAACAAAAACAAAAATAGAAATAGATGAGTTAAATCAGGAAACATATTTTATCTAACATAATATAGCCAAGATGTTGTCCTTTTCATATGGAATCCATTCAGATAAGCTGCATTTAAATGGTTCAGCAGCCATATGTAACTAGTGATCGCCCTAATTGGACAATAATATCAATCGACTCTGAGATTATTATGGTTTATACGTGGATCTCAGGAAGAAAGCAAACTGATGGTACTTATTAGAGAAAGCCATTCTCCAGAGCAAATTTCCATTACTCTGTTGCTTGAACTTATCAGGGTTTGTGGTAAAGATGAATCCACTTCTGCTGTCACTGTCTAACTTACTGCCAGCTTTTGTTTCAAAATACCAATTTTACAACTTTTAAAGACCGATCATAGAACCAGAGTGCAGGTATATTAAAATGGTCCTTGAGAATTTCTGATCTTTCATTTTTTTAGACTCTGTCAATACTGAAAAAACATTTTAGAACCTCAAAAAGAATTGCTACTCCAATTTCTCATTAGCTGATTAATGAACTAGTAGACCAGCTCTCTAATACACAAACAAAATATTTTCAGCTCCAAGCTAATGAACCCCTGCTCACCGCTTGCTTGTCTTACATTTAAAATCCTTTTACATGCAACAAAATAAAAATGTTTCCTCTGCTCTAAGGTTATTATTCCCATTAAACTCCAAATGCAAATCCCTTTATTCTCAGGAATAGAACCAATTTACTATACCGTGCACAATGAGCTGTATTTTATTTTCTCCATTTATATTTCAGCAAGGCTGCCTCTCAGCTGTAATTTAGAGACAAAATGAATTGGAACCAGCCCACAGTTAATCACTGTTTTAACAAAACATATATATATTTGTCAAAAAGTAGTTTTCGCTCGTTTATGATAGTTTCTCAAGGTAGGCAATGCCTCCTATTTCCATTCTAGCAAAATCACCTGGGAGAAGAATCCAGGATGCACTTGGAATTCCTAGAGATGTGTCTAGGAATTTGCATTTATAATAAGGAGAGAGAGAGAGAGAGAGAGAGAGAGAGAGAGAGAGAGAGGAGAGGAGAGGAGAGGAGAGAGCTTAGGCTCAGGAGAGCTTGACAGCACTGCCCTACAGTAAAGTTCCACTTCAGTATAACACAGATAAATTGCACACGACCAATTGAATCTGTTTCATTACTGAAGGAAGTGCTGCTCTCTGAGCCTTTCCACTTTGTCTGCTCCCTTTGCTTAACATTTGATAATGTATCTTTATTCCCTTTTAAGTTCATTTTAAAATTTCTTTACTTGCTCCTCATTCAGCCCATAAAGTGTCTGTTGTTGTTTCTTGAAATAGGTTGCAAATGATAGATTCAACTAAAGTCCAATTTATACTTCTCCATGGTCTCATGTCTAAAAGCAAATGGACTCATACCCTCAGCACATTTATTTACATTTTCTGAGTAGGGTCTCCAAAACATTTGTGACATGAGTCAGGGAAGGCTTTCTTGGTTTTGTGTTTGTTTCTTTTTTTTCCTGTGAAATCATGTTAAGCAGAACTTTAATTCAATCATGATTCTGCAGATAGCTATTGAGCCAGACATGGGTACAAGGGGCTTCAAAAATGAATTGAATTTGAGTGTCTGCCTTCAAAGGAGTGAGGGCCTAGCAGAAGGGAAAGACAGACATTCCAGCCTAATGTGAAAATATAACACACTAAATTTTTATGAGTCACCATGAAAGCAGAGAAAAGTGAGGCCAGTGACTGAAAAAAAAATAATAAAATGGTTTCATGGAGATGATACACGGCTCTATTGGAGTATGTACCAGACATGAAATGAGGTCATTCGAACAAGGTCATAGAGATGAGGGGAGCCAAGGCTCCAAGATTCGAGCCTGCCCTCTTTCCTGTAGCCTCACCTTTAGCCACAACCCAGACATCCCTATTTTTCACACCCCCAGCTTTCTCTGGCCATGATCCATTTGCTTTTGAAGCCACATTGGCGCCATTTAATTCACTCCTGCAATAACTAAATAGGAGCCTGGCTTTAAAGATGCCAACAGCAACATGCTGATAATTTATTGCCTCATCTATTGGAGCTCCAGAGAGAATCTGCCTTACCGGATGTTAAATATAGTTGAAGAAGTATGACGATGTCTCATCATTGAATCGCCTCATAAATTAGATTCAGTGATTAGAGTACCTGTTGTCATCTCATTCTTGCCCTCTCGCCAGTCATGCTCTGCCTTCATTAAGTCCAGAGAAAATACCACTGGGCACATATGTGGTACTCAGAGATAGAAGGACCACATATTGATAATATGAAGTGGTTTCTATAAACATTAAAGCCTTTACTGACTGAGACAGGGGAATGGGGTTTATGGAGAAACCCCTACTCACCTCATTCAAATCTTCTGAAAACCTTCCTTGATATGTATGGGTGAGCGAATTAACATTTAGAGATAATAAGTGACTTGCCAGGGTCAGTCTTGAAATAATTCCCAGAGCCCAAATATTCATGTCTTCTGACATCCCCAAGAACAAGGCTTTTGCTGGGGGATTTTCTACTCTTCAGAAGATTCTAGTATAGCAGTTTCTCAGTCATTTGAAAAGAAAGGCATGACTGCCACATTTCAACAAAAGCAAAAGTCTTGGCATCCTCCATCATGTGATCACCAATGTTTTTAGTTTATCACTTCACAGTCATAATTTGGTGTTTTCTTACAGAAAGCAACAGACTACTGCAGCAGAAACTGTCCTTAGATGGGAGCCCCAAAGCTTTACATGGAATACCAGAGAGGTCAGATGGCCTACAGTGGTCAGCTGAACAGCCTTGTAACCCCAGCAAGCCTAAGGCCAAACCATCTCCTGTTAAATCCAATGCCCCTGCAGCTCATCTTGAACTAAAGCCAGATGAGCTGGCAAAGAAAAGAGGTAAAGTGATTTCTTCTGCACAAATGATTCAACACATTTTTCACACTGAGCTAGTGCCAAGTGACAGAACTTTCCAAAAGAGGCTGCTTAGTAGCGAGAGAACACGTATGAAGTTGCATTTCTCCCTTGTTCCCAAGCCGTACAAAAGCAGATGGGAGTCTTCCCTTGGGACCCTTAGGATTCAAATGTTCAAGTGCAGTTACACCCCCTCTTGTCTACCCCTCTATGGTCACTCCTCAGACTTGGGCCCATTTGCACAAGTTCTCTCTATCCTTATAGCAAAGGTTGCACCTTCTAGAAAGAAGGTGACTCAGGGAAGATGATCTAGAGACTGCTTTGTCTTCAGAAAGGATCTTCCTCACATGTGTTTATTAGCTCCTGTGTTGGAACTTTTAGACTAGAGAACACAGAACAAAGGCTTTATGCTTTACACACTAATCATATTTTTGAGCTTCAGTATACTTCACATATAACTGGTATTTAAAAAATATAAGAATTCCTATGTCACCTCCTTTGTGATTCCCAGATTAAATAGTGTTCTTATTTTACCTCAGTTGGAACTACTTTCCTTGCCTTGGGCTTGGTATGCCTTCTCACTGTTTTTGAGGGAGATTTCTTTCTTCTATGAAACATGCCCTTATTGGGATAAGTACAGTTTTTCTAGTTGCACTGCACTGTCTGTAAACTCTGGTGACAGTTTCCGGAAAGCAGGCAAGATTGGCGAGGTAGACTGGTTCTATAATTACAGGTCTGGCTCTGGACTGATGGGGCCTAAGCCAGTAGGCCTGGCACCAAGGCTACTTCCACATCTAGCCCATTTGTTACTTCTCCCAGTTTCAATGTTTTCCTCTTCCAAAACCCCTACTGGCTTTTAACCATGGAGAGGGGTTGTTTATAGAGAGAAACAGAAGCACAAATGATCTTTGGCCATATCAGAGTCTCTAAGAAACTGTTGTGTGTGATAGAACTTAATGATCAGAGCTTCTTTCCAAAGAGCAAACCTTAATGTTACAACTGGCCCAGCTGGAGAACCTATTGATGAAAGAATCTAAGCCATGTCAGGGATCATCCCAATGACCCACTCGAGATTTTGGAAACTGGGTCATAAATACTATCTTGACAGAATTCTTTTTAAGTTGAAAAATGGAAGATAAATCTCCCTAGCTTTGTGGGCATGGAGTGAGTTGCTTTTCTTTTTGCCTGTTGTAGCTCACAACAGTCAAGTGGTCCATTTAACTACATTTTCCCTTGACATTAATTTTAGGCCCAAATATTGAGAAATCGGTGAAGGATTTGCAACGCTGCACAGTATCGCTAACGAGATACCGCGTCATGATCAAGGAAGAAGTGGACAGCTCGGTGAAGAAGATCAAAGCTGCCTTCGCCGAATTGCACAACTGGTGAGTGATTCCACTTTAGAAATGATAAATCGGTCTCTCCGAAGCATTTCCTGTAGGAAAAAGCAGCCCATAGAAAATGTTGTATATTTAATATGGAAGCATCATTGAATGACTTTTTAGCCAACTTTTTTTTAAGCCCTGCAGGCAGAGGCATACATCTTGGAAATGAAAAAGAAGAGAAAAGCTTTTGAATAATAAGAAACACATCATTCTTGGTGGCTTGAAGTTGGCCCAAAAGTGTAGGAATGATGTAGAACACGCCCTCGCCAAAGATCAAAACCTCAACAAATGATATTTTTGCCAAGCCCCTGGAGAGTTAATCTCATGAATGCTACTAAAAAAATATTTTCCTCCCTTATCATTATAAAATAAGAAATATTATTTCATAAAAATAACTTAGAAGCATCTTATCTAAGCTCGGTGGGGAAAAAAAAGAAATCCTGTCTTTAGGATTTCTTTATAGCTGGAACTTAGCAATGAGACACTGATGTGGTTTGCATCCAGGCCCATCCTGTTGCTGACTGTGAAAGTCATTTCTTGGAGCTCATTTGCTCAAGCCCGCAATGGGAATGGAGTAACTATTACTAGAGGTTAAGTCATTTTCAGTAGAAAAATAGTCTGTTTCAGTGACAGATGTCTAAATCACACTAAAGACAAAAGAGAGTTGGGGGCCCCACACCCTTCGGTGCTCGGGGCTTACTTCTTTTTTTTTAACTTTTTTTTCTTTATTTAAACATCTTGATTACAAACATGATTGTGATTAGGTTTCAGTCATGTAAAGAACACCCCCCTTCACCAGTGCAACATTCCCACCACCAATAGCCCAAATCTCCCTCCAGGCTTTCCAGTTCCCTCATTCATTCACATGATTATGGTAGTTCTCAGTGTAGTTCTTTTTATAACTGTACTCACCACTCTTTGTGGTGAGCTTCATGAAATGAGCTGGAAGTTCTAGCCCTCCTCTCATTGTCTCTGAGGATTGTTGCAAAAATGACTTTTATTTTTCTTAAAATTCATAGATGAGTGAGACTATTCTGTGTCTCTCTCTCCCTCTGACTTATTTCACTCAGCATGATAGATTCCATGTACATCCATGTATAGGAAAATTTCATAACTTTATCTCTCCTGACAGCTGCATAATATTCCATTGTGTATATATACACCACAGTTTCTTTAGCCATTTGTCTGTTGAAGGGCATCTTGATTGTTTCCCCAGGGCTTACTTCTGGCTCTGCATTCAAGGATCACTTCTGGTGGTGCTCTAGGAACCATATGGGGTATCCATGATCAACCCTTTCAATTGCAAACAAGGCAAGCACCCTGCCCACTAGACTGTCACTGCAGCCCCAACGGAGAATTTATTGATTGCATGAAAGTTACAGAGCTTCCTTTAAGCAAATTTAGTTCCAGTCTTTGTTACAGGAGTCAGTTGCTCTCTCCTTGCCTTTGTTGCTTTCTCCTTCATCTCTCTTTCTCTCTCTTTCTCTCTTTCTCTCTCTTTTTCTCTTTCTCTCTCTTTCTCCTTCTCCCTCTCTTTCTCCACTCCTCTCCACAATCACCAATAATCTCTTAGTAATGTATATCCTTTTCTTCATTCTTAGACACAGTCTTTCCATGTAGTAGCAAAGATGACACTCCACTAACTTCAAACTTACAGAATACTTATCTCTATGATCTGACGCAGGCTCTGTCTCCTACAATTCCAACCAAATCCCAAACATTGAGCTAACTTACATGTTTATCTATGCCTCTTTGGTCACTGTGACTAGAAGGACCATCTTTCCTCTCTTTCAGCAAGAGTCAGAGTTATCATTGGTCTGAACCCTACATAAACCCCAATGGAATAAAAGTTGAAGAGCCATGATTCCCAAGGGGAAAATCAGAGTTGAAGAGGAAAACTCTAGGGCAAACAAAATAAATATCATGACGCCCAAATTTGTATATGTTCCCTTTATTTCAACTTTTTCATATTTTTCTTCTTTTAAGATCTTGCTTTGACACAGATAAGCTTTTCAGGTGGTTCCAGAGTTGCACAAAACAGAGGTTAGATCTAACACCAATACAATCTAAAAGTCTTGCATTTTAAATCATCTGCCACAGATACACCTTCAGGTATAGTAGATTCCAGTGATTTAGGGGTGGAGGATGGAGCGTGGACATCTCCTTCAGTTTATCATTTATTGAAGAATTATTTACCACCTACCCAATCATGTCCGTTGATCTTAGGGAAATCCTATCTGTTTCACTAGATGAAAATTTATAGTTCAAAGTAAACTTCAAGAGTAGGGCTGGAAGGGAAAGATAAATGCAAGGTGGTATCATTATTATTTCTATTATTATTTTATTTGTTTTTCAATTATATAACATCGCCAATTTATCCTTAAGTTATGGTGAACTACACACACACACACACACACACACACACACACACACACGTATATATGCTTGTTTAACTTACAGGCCTAAAACCAGTCAGAGGGAAGGGGAGAGCACAAAAGAGTGAGAGCATGCTTTTCATAGAGGAAGTCCAGGTTCAATTCCATGGTACCCTGAGCACAGAGCCAGGGAAAGCAACCCTGAGCATCACTGAGTGGGGTCCAAAAGCCAACAAAGTAAAGGCAGAGTCAGCAAACATGATCTGTAAATGGTCAGCCAGCTGGTAAACATCTTCAGTTTTACTGGTGCTGAGGTCTTTGTGCAGCTGTTGGGTTCTGCTCTGATAGAGCAGAAGTAGCCAGGATAACAGGGCATGGAGCAGGAGCCATACTTGGCCTGTGGGCTTCATAGTTCACTGGCCTCCATCTAGTGACATCATCAGCGGGCTTCTCAGAGAAGACTGTACCATCTTGGCTGTCATGTGGCATTCGAGAAGAAACTCTTCATCCTTGTCCCATGGATGATCCTCTTCATCAGAATAGCTCAGATTCCAAGTGACAGTGTGGAAATGACCTCAGATTACCTCTCTCATCCAGATGCTCTGAGTACTTTTTATTTTATTTCCTAAGCCAAATGATTATCGCATGGGTCATGAGACATGTGGAGATTTATAGCAACTTCTCTGAGTGTTTTACTCCCTCAAGAGCCGAGAGTATGGAGTTAGTAAAGCCAGCACTAAGGAGAGGTGTGCCTCTGTTCTCTGATCATGATTCGCATTAGGTTTTTAAGTAATGGAGAGATTGCTTGGGAATGAGCTCTACCATTCAGAACCACTGTTTAAAAGTCATTTATGCCATAAAACAGTGTATTTCCTCTAAATTGAAGAAAGGAGTAAACACCAATACTTGTTTTCTGATCTACACCTTACTAGTAATGATCCCTAAATAACTGCATAAGAATTGACTTAAAAGTAAGACCAACGCCAGAATGATAGTACAGTGGGTAAGGTACCTTGCATGGAGCCAGTCTGGGTTCCATCCCACAGCATCCCATATCTCAAGTGGGTGCAGAGCCAAGAATCAGACCTTGTGCGCTTAGTGTGGCCCCAAACCAAACAGCCAGAAAAAGAAGTAAAACCAAAATATGTTCATTAGCCATTTAATTGCACTCATTTGCACTCATTTGCTGAGGAGGAAGATATGGCAGCATTTAAGGAATTGTGATGTTCTTGGGAAATTGGGAAACAGAAGATCTTCAAATCTTTACAAGGCAGTTAAATTAATTAATTTATATATTTAGTTTTTGGATCACACCCAACAGCACTCAGCAGTTACTCCTGATTCTATGCTCGAAATCACTCCTGGCAGACTTGAGGGACCATATGGGATGCTGGGATTTGAACCACCATCTTTCTGCATGCAAGGCAAACACCCTACATCCATGCTATCTCTTCAGCCTCAGTTAATTTATTTCTTTTATTGGAGCTTTTCTATGGGTGGCAAAATAACAAACCCATGCATTTGAGAGAATTTTGACAGCAGTACCATTTACTTAATATGCTTGAAACCTTAGGATTGTGCAGTAAGACATATAAGATTTATAGGAAATGATTTATAGGAATTCCCAAGAGCACTAGATGTGAGACAGATGCTCATTCGTGGGTGTTCCAGCACCGTGGAGACTGTGATATGCCACCTCTGGGTTCTCTCACCAAAGCTCTCAACAGATAGTTCAGGCTAAGAAATAAACAGAAATTCCAAAGATAAGAAACTCTAAACATTTATTTTACTATCAAAGAGCCAGCTTTAGGAGAGGAGATGAAACTTGCCAAACTAAATCTCCTTCTTTCCCCTTCCTCCCTCCCCCTGACTGGAATGCTAGAGAATAGTGATTTGGAAAAACTGGGGTGAAGCATTTTTTGTATGTGCTCAGGACCAGCTGATATCAATAAATACATTAAGTGTATTTCCAAATTTCTGCGATAAATGAACACATGAAATGTGTTTCCAAATTTCCAAATATGAACAGATTCGATGCTTTCTTCCAGAACACAATTAAGTTGTTGGACGACAATGTCAAAGGCTCAAATATACAGAGTTTCATGATCATCATGTAGATTGTTCTCATTTTCCCAGAAAGAATTGGGGGTTGAGAAGGAAGCAAAGCTGAAACCACATTCTCAAAATAAGTCTTAACAGAAGAAAAATTTTGCCGCATGAGCATCTATGTGTAAAGTCACATCGGGAGCTAGCATAAAACAGCTGGCTGCTCTCCTTTACAACAGGCCTCCTACCACAACTGGAAAATATCCATCCTTGGGAATCATTGTTGCCAGATCTGTTGTTTTGTGTGCATGCTAGTCTAGCTTCTCATCACAGACCTTAGTATATGCATAGCCAAGTTGATGGTAAAGGCTTAAAATGAGCCATAAAACATGAAATTCAGGGGCCCGGGAGATAGCATGGAGGTAGGGCGTTTGCCTTTCATGCAAAAGGTTATTGGTTCAAATCCCAGTGCCCCATGTGGTCCCCCGTGCCTGCCAGGAGCAATTTCTGAGCATGAAGCCAGGGGTAACCCCTGAGTGCTGCCGGGTGTGACCCAAAAAAAAAAACCAAAAAAAAACCATGAAATTCAAAAAAATTGAGAGTAATTCTTTATATTTCTGCCATACATAGGCAGGGATGGAGAAAATAATTCCAAATAGAACTGGAAGATTATTAGGTACTGTTTAAGCACCTAATTTAGCATCTAATTGAAAACATCTCTTAAAAGTATAGAAAAATAATAATGAGTCAAGAAATCTTAGCATGCTGGGAATGGGTTAAGAAAGGGGCTCACAGAGAATGGGAACTGCAGTGGCCAAATGTTCAAGTCTGTTATGTTTTCAATAGATAGCAATGGGAATTAGGAGTTAGTTCGCACCCTCCAAAGAAGAACCAGAAACCACATGCTGTATCTTTCTGGATCAGTGCCAGGAAGTGGATGTAGGTAGAAAGTTGGAGCCCTTGTCTACTTCCACTGTCTTTTCACCATCTTGAATCCAAAGGACCTGCTGTCACTCCCTATAGGCCAAGCGCTGCCCCCTCTCTGGGATTTTGCTGTAAGAGAAAAAATTGTGGGCTTCTCTTATCCCTTGTCATACTTTATGCAATCACTAAAATTCGCTTGTTGCTTAACTCATAATAACTCATCATCTCGTCCCTCCCAAAGGAATTTATGTACTTGCTGACAGATGCTAACTCAGCCTAAAGACGAGCCCTTTAAGGGAAAAATTTGAGCTGAAAAAAAGGGAATTCTGAGATCAGTCGATTAACCTTTGCCATCCTCAGTTTCCCTCACCAGTGCTTGAGGTCTCTCATCTGCTCAAGAAGCCCTGTGGGTCTCCAAACCACATTGTGCATGGGATTCAAGGTGGTCAGCTACACAGCAGGCATCCCTGAAGCTTCTGCTGGTCAGTCCTCTTTTTCTGGGATGGCTGAGAGTTTAAGAGGATTCCCAAAGGAGATTGCCAAGGGATTGCTGCACCCCAGATCATTCTGTTGTCTTCTCTCACCCCACTACCAGGTACTTGCACCTGGGAAGCTCAAATAATGTAAAACTGCTTTGCTTGGCCTCCAAAGAAAACCATTTTTATTGTGTTGCATGTTTATCACAAAAGAGATGTTTTTCTTCTCTAGGTTTCTTCCTTTCACATTTTCTAAACCTCTAGAAAAATTTACCCACTTTTGCAAATCCCTGACTTTCCACATCCTGGTTTTTCTGTGCTCTCAGGATTCTTATATTTGTTCCTTTTGTGGCTCAGTTGACTAAAAGGAGATAAGCTGTAAATTGGCATTTACTTTCCTCTGTGCCCAAATATACATGTGTTGACTATGATTTCAAAGTCTTAGAGGTTTGTGGACATCCTTTGCCTCAGTACCACCCCTAGAAATGATGTCATTGGTCTAAAGTGGTGGAGAAATGAGATGATTCGTTGTTATTGTTGTTGCTGTTTGAAAAATAATACAGGTGGTTCTTTTTGCATCTGTAGTTTAAAAAGCCCTGGTTGAGAGTCTTGCGAAAGAAGTGATAGGCCTGGGGCTAGAGCAGCTTTTCTAGGGGGTAAAATTGTCACATGCATACACATAACACACATGCATGTAAACACACACACACACACACACACACACGCACTGATCTTGGTTATCATAGCTGCTGGAAGAGAATGCTATCAGCACTGAGGAGGTAAAGGCTAGGTCTGCCACTAAAGATTGTAAAATGCACAGTCAGTTGTCTCCCACTTCACAATGACAAATAATAAACTGGATCTGTTACAATGCCAGGGTGACTCAAAAGTCCCCCAATATGTGCTGCTGAAACTCCTTGATCAAAGGGCAGATTCCTCCCTTGGCAACACCCCCGAGTGTCTCTGCCCGCCCCACTCTCAACCTCCAAGTGCCCCCTTAACCCACTGCTAAAGACACAAGAGAGGGAAGTTCCTTTTCCAGTTCTTGATGAACCCCAAGAACATCTCCTCCTACCAATGCAGTTACCTACCTGAAAGGAAAACCTCGCAACTTCGAGTTTTAAAGGTCAGGTTACATGCGTGTCTCCTTAAGACCTTATGAACAAGGGTGTGGAAGACTAGGAAATGGAAGGCTTGGTTTCTTGCTCCATTTTTCTTTGAAGCCTTCAATTTCACCCTTGGGGAAAAAATGGAAGCATTAAGAACTAGGCTTGTGGTGGTCGTGGCTTTCTTTACTCACCACTGCTTCACCCTCAGTCTTTCACTCATTTCACAATAAAACAAAATCTCTCAGTGGGGACCAGGATTAGAATGAAGATTTGAGGCATGTGATGAGAAATACAATAGGAAATTGTTTCGTTAAGTGCTCATTTTAGGAAATCATTCTTTGGCTTCGGCCAAGCAGCAATGTCACTTGGTATTCCTGGACACACAGGACCCGTGTCCAGCTCCATTTATGCCTGTGATATTCTCAGGGATGCCAACCTTTGTGCTTTAAGTAGATGGAGACAATAAGGCCTTTGCTGCATTTTGTATAGGTCATCAGTGCTTAACTAAATATCTATTGGTTGTGTATTTACTCTCTCAATGGTATTGGAATTGAGAATGGAGGAGTCATTGGAATTGGGGCTGTCTTGCAACCTCAGTAAGTAGAGGCAAGATATGTCCAAGTTGCTTTTTGTGTTGAGTCACATAGCTCGGAAAGAGCTAAGGTGCCACTGGAGGACTGTATGGCAGATACAGCACCACAGTCCTGTGTAGCATAGAGAGAATCTGATCTGAGCAGTATATAGAGAGGCAATCAAGTGGTGCTTTTCCCTCTAGATCCATTCAACAAGCACCTTCCTAATAGGACAACCAGTAGGTGAACTGACTGCAGGGACTAATCCAGACACTTAGCAGCACTACGTGCTAATTGTGCAAAGCTTTCCATGGCTATTAACATGTCAGCAATATATTAAGTGATTTAATTAGACTCCGACATGTAATGAGGACAAAATCAGGAGTTAAGGTTGTATTTCATAAAAAAAAAGACCCCAATGTTCTTTCACTCTAGAGGATGAATGTCATCTAACCGTACAAACAAAAAGCCTGTATAAACAAAGACTTTCTGACTAACCCCTCTCTCTCATCAAATGCTTCTTCTAAGTGCCCACCTGCTTATGATGAGTGAGTTGAAACCACGGTGCAATGGAAATGAAACCAACGTTTCTTTTTCATTTGATTTTAAATGCTGTGGTTACAAAATTGTTTGTTACTGAATTTCAGCCTTATATTGTACACCACCCTTTACCCATGAACATTTCCCACCACAAATGTCCTCGGTTTCCCTCCTATCCTTTTCCCTGATCTCCCTCTCCTTCTCCCTCTCTCCCTCTCTTCTCTCCCTCTTCCTCTCTCTTTCTGTCACCCTCTTTCCCTCTCTCTATCCCTCTCCCTCTTCATCTCTCTTTTCCTCTCTCCCTCTCCTCTCTCTAACTCTTCTCTCTCTTTTTCCCTCTTTCTCTCTAGTTCTCTATCCCTCACTCTCCCCCCTTTTAGACACTTATTAATACTATTAACACTATTGTTAATGAAGAGGTACTGTGCCTATTACTTTAACTCTAATGAAATCAATGTTCCTCCCCTTCCCACATCCAATATCAGGATAATGCCAGTATATTAAAAAGAGCCATACTCCGAATTAAAACAAACATACATTGTCAAGGCTACCAAGAGTCAATGCTGGAAGCTAAGAAATATATTTATGTCTCAAGAGAGCCATAGGTGTGAGTTCTGTTGTTGCCTGTGCCCCGAAAGGTTGCTCAAAGCGACTCCTCTTTCTTTCTCTCTCCCAATTCAATAAAACAGACCTAAGCTCCCAGATTCATCTAGAAATGGTGAGAAGGGTAAACAGCAGAGAGCTTGGGGAAACCCAAGGTTCCTATGTCTTTGTGATTAAGTCAGGTCCCCTCCCTGCAGTGCTGTGGATTTCAATCCTGCCTCATCTGTGAATGTGTCCTTGAGCAGGGAGGGTCACAGTTTGGAGAAGAGAACCGCTCTTCCTTTTTGCTTCCCAGGCTTTGCTCAGTGTTGGATGCTTCCCTTGGGCCATGGCAGGACTTAGTTGACATGAAGGAAGAGCAGGTTGATAAAGACAGAAAGTACAGAACTGGCCTTTTCTGTGTGGGGATGGTCCCCAGGAAAGCAGCTTAAATAGCTCCTTGCATTAATAGCTTTCCACGAGTCAGCCGTGATTACGTCCATCCGTTATATCAGTGGTTACATGTCTGGGGAAGTCAGCATCTCTCTCTCTCTCTCTCTCTCTCTCTCTCTCTCTCTCACTTCCTCTTTCACCCCTCTCCCCCCGCAGCTCTGTCTGCTGGGTGATGAGCCCACAATAAGAGCTGGAGGACAGAAGGTGAATCTTGTTCCAGCTTGAAGTAGGAAACTGTTTCTGACTCTTTTCAGTCAATGAAGGACACCCCTCAGTCATCTAGAGAGACATGCTCCTGACTAGGAATTATTAGCTTCCCTGAGAAAATAGAAATATAAAGCCAAACAAAAAAAATTAAACAGATTATTCTGTCTATTATACACAATGTGAGAGGAAAGGGATGTATTTTTCTTGTGAGTTTTTTTGGGGGGATAGGATTAGGGGTGGCATTCTGGGGTTATCCTGGCTTTGCTCATAGAAATCATTTCTGGCAGGCTCAGGGGACCATATGGGATGCCAGGGATTGAACCCAGGTAAGTCCCATGTTGGCTAGGGGCAAGGCAAATGCTTTATTGCTGTGCTGTCGTCACTCTAGCCCCTCTTGAGAATTTTCCAATATTTTTCAGTCTAACCCATTTTTCACGAGGAAAGTAAAGATGATGTTTGTTCTTCTGTATTTTTTAAATAATATTTTGGGAGCCAGGAGGTGGCGCAGGAGGTAAGGTGCCTGCTGCCTTGCCTAGGACGGACCACGGTTCGATCCCCTGGTTCCCATATGGGCCCCCGTGCCTGCCAGGAGCGACTTCTGAGCGCATAGCCAGGAGTAACCCCTGAGCGTCACTGGTGTGGCCCAAAAACCAAAAATAATAATAATAATAATAATAATATTTTATTTAAACACCTTGGTTACAAACATGATTGTGGTTGGGTTTCAGTCAACTTACAAAATACAGTGTATTTTTTAAAAGTCAGCTCACCTGGGGGCCGGGCGGTGGCGCTGGAGGTAAGGTGCCTGCCTTGCCTGCGCTAACCTAGGACGGACCGCGGTTCGATCCCTCGGTTCCCCATATGGTCTCCCGTGCCTGCCAGGAGCGACTTCTGAGCGCATAGCCAGGAGTAACCCCTGAGCGTCACCAGGTGTGGCCCAAAAACCAAAAAGAAAAAAAAAAGTCAGCTCACCTGGTCCCAATTTCAGAATGTATCTTGGAATGCACTCGTGTCTTTTATTTGACGGGCACAGAGTGAAACTGAAGGGTAATTTGGAGCAGTATGTCAGCTAAGAGGGACACAGATCTAATACAGTATCATGCTAGAATTCCTTATATGTATGTTCCTTTTATTTTCTTCCAGTGTTCATAACCCTTTGGTCCTTTACAGCCCATATTCTAACAAAAGTCACCTCATCCAAGTTTATGAACCACTTAATGAGGAGGCCTGGGGTGCTGAATTATACTCACATTTAAATCTCACCTCCGCAGAGCTCCTAGGGTGATTGAGTTTCTAAATTTACACTCACCTACAAAAGGTTGTGGGGGAGTCACTGCTGTCATTTGAAGATCTCTGGACAAGGTACACATTTCTCTTATCATCCAAGAAGATCTCTTTCTAACTGGCCTGTCCTAGACTGTGCTGTCTGGATTGGGGCTCTTCCCATCCAGGTAAGCTTTAGAAGATTTTGTGTGTTTGTTTGTTTTTGTGTTGGGGCCACACTCAGGAACACTATGGGGTTATTCCTGATTTTGTGCCCAAAAATTACTCCTGATAGGCCCCTGGTGACCATATGGAATTTGTGATTGAACCCAGGTTGGCTGTCTGCAAGGCAAATGCCCTCCCTGCTGTACTATTGCTCCAGCCCTTTAATATACTTTTTTTCTGTGTCATTTTCCCTTGTCTCTCTTCTCCATATTGAGCTATAGTGGGTTCCAAAGGGTAGGGTTACTTTCTTACCACCTCTCACCACCCTGCCTTCTCCATCTTCCTACCTTCTCTGCACTTGTGCACATTCAACCAGAAGATGCATGAATAAAGATGTGCAGCATATATACACAATGGAATACTGTGCAACTTTAATAAAAATAGCTGGAGTGATAGTGCAATGGGAAGGATGTTTGCCTTGCTCACAGCAGATCCAGGTTTAATCTCTGACATCCCTCAGCCTGCCAGGAATAATTTCTGAGTGCAGAGCCAGGCGTAAATCCAAAGTGTCACCAGATGTGCCCCCCCCTCCAAAAAAGGAAAGAAATGAAATCATGATTTTGCTGCAATTTGTATGGAACAGACAGGCATCATATTAAATAATGTCAAAGGAACAAGGATAAAAAAGCTGATGACCTTATGTGTGGAACACAAAGGGACAACATTAGGGAATAGACTATGAAATAATGGTAAACACAACCTTGTATTTTAAAACTGATTAACAAATGGGGGAAGCAGAAACAAAGAGTGGACTAATGAGGATATATGGACAGTAGAAAAGAGTCTTAGGCACTTTGGTAGTGGGTTCACAAACTTTGTGCATCAATACCATAAACTTTAACACCATTGTAACCATGTTGCTGAAACTAGAATTTAAGAAAGCCCAAGGCCCAAGGATGCAGTATAGCCAGTGCTGCCAAGATGATTTGGTGTGAGTGAGAAATTGAGCTCTCCTGCCCATAGAGAAAGGTTCATAGCAGTAGGGACATGTGAGCTGACCTGTCATTTGGAGGAAGATGAGAAAATTGTCAGACAGAAAGAAGGCAGATTCCTTCCAGACGAAGCTACCAGGTTGCAGCAGGCAGGAGGAATGGGGTGTACCGTGTTCTCAGGACCCTCCCACTCCACCTGTCACAAGAAAACTTTGACATTCATGTCAAAGAGACCCAGAGAACATTTATATAAATCATGGTTGTGTGACTAGGCTAATCTTATGCTAAAGACAAAGGTGGCCTATCAGAACCAACGAATGTCATCTGATGTTTCATGCACCCCTACTTGGGTGGCCCTGTAAAATAAAAATCCATGAGTTGTGAAACTGCCCCAGGCATTGTATTTCTAAACCCCTGCAGCCTGGTCTGAAGAAGCAGAGTAGCAGTAATGAAATTATATACCATGCAGTCAGGAAAGATGATGAACATAGTATTGGTGGTCTTTGCCTTGTTCTCTCTCTCTTTCTCTCTCTCTTACACACACACACACA
>PVKC010010861.1:0-25321 GCA_004027635.1 Crocidura indochinensis
AAAGAAAGAAGGAAGGAAGGAAGGAAGGAAGGAAGGAAGGAAGGAAGGGAGAAAGGGAAGAAAGGAGAGGAGTTAAGGAGGGAGGGAGAGAGGAAGGAAAGGAGAGAGAAGAAGGGAGGGAGACAGAAGGAAGGAAGCAAAGAAGGAAGGAAAGGAGAGAGAAGAAGGGAGGGAGACAGAAGGAAGGAAGCAAAGAAGGAAGGAAGGGAGAGAGGAAGGAAGGGAGGAAAGAAAGAAAGGAGAGAGGGAGGGAAGGAAGGAGGGAGAGGGGAAGGAAGGAGGGAGAGAGGAAGGGAGGGAGCCGGAAGGAAGGAGAGGAGGGAGGAAGAAGGAAGTGAGGGAGGGAGAAAAGGAAGGAGGGAGAAGGGAGAAAGGGAAAGAAGGAAGGAATGAAAGAAGGAGAAAAAGAAAGAAAAAGAAAATGTGGGGCCCTGGAGGTAGGGCGTTTGCCTTTCATGCAGAAGGTCATCGGTTCAAATCCCGGTGCCCCATATGGTCCCCCGTGCCTGCCAGGAGCAATTTCTGAGCGTGGAGTCAGTAGTAACTCCTGAACACTGCCGGTGTGACCCAAAAACCAAAATATATATATATATATTTCCTAGTAATTTCATTGTACCTAGAGAAAATATTCAATATTGGTAAGAAGAAAAAACTGGGGTAAGAACAGTAATGCAGCAAGTAGGGCTATTGCCTTGCAAAAGATTGATTGATTGCAATGACTAGATCCCCGTAGTTCCTTATGGTCCCCCAGTCTGAAAAGAGCGATTTCTGAGCACAGAACCAGGAGGAACACCTGAGCACCACTGGATGTGGCCCAAAAACCAAAACAAAAACCAAACTGCATAAGTAGATTCAATCCACTTTAGCTATGTAATTAAAACTTGATAGACATGCAAATATGGACAATAATGTGGAAAAAACTATTAATCAAAATTGGCCTTAAAATAAAATTTACAGAGAGAACATTGTTTGCCATAGAGGCAAGGGGTCTGAGGGTGAGGGGGCAGACTGGGGAAAAGAGAAAAAAAAAACTGGAGAGATTGGTGTTGGGAAATGTGAACTGGTGAAGTGATGGATGTTGGAATATTATATTACTGAAATGTAACCATCAAAAATTTTGTAACTGGGTGTTCATGGAGATTCAATTAATTTTGTTTGTTTGTTTGTTTTTTTGGGTCACACCCAGCAGCGCTCAGGGCTTACTCCTGGCTCTTTGCTCAGAAATCGCTCCTGGCAGGCTCGGGGCCTATATGGGATGCCGGTATTTGAACCATCGATTTTCTGCATGAAAGGCAAACACCTTACCTCCATGGTATCTCTCCGGCCCCAAATACACTTTATTTTGTTTTAAAATATGAAAAATGTCTAGATTTTGGGGCAAAACCCTTCTAAATTTATTTTAATGCTATTTGCTGTGTTTGTAAAACTATAGGAGCGAACATAAACAAAATAAACAGAAAAGCAAATTAAAGTACTAAAGTGAAAACAGCATCTAAGGTTAACAAATAAGATTACTAAGAACAGTTTATATTTAAATTAGAATATATTCATTAAGCCAAAAAACAAAAGAATAGAAAATTACAGATAATAAAATAATAATACTATATAAAAACTGCAAAAGACTAATATAAATGTAGATAAAGTTCTCAATTAAAGCAAGAGACATAGATAAAGGTATTTGAGAAAATGGTCTCTAAATATTAAAACAATAAATAGGTTATATATAAGAAGTGAAAATGGTTCAAAACACAAGAAGAATGACAAAACTCACTATAGTTTATCAAAATCAAGTTACTGAAAACCAGAGAAAGAGAACACTTTAAATGCATTCATGGAAAAAGTCACCATCTACACCTTAAACTTGTTTAATACATCATGAAGTATATAATATAAATAGCAGTAAAGTTTATTAAATTAATAGCACAAAAATCTAGAAGAGAGAATTGGGGTATATGGTTGAAAGGTTCTGATAATAGAGTTGCAATGACATAAGATAAGTTTTACATGAACTGTGATAAAATAAGTTAAAGGAACCTCTAAAATTAAACAAGTACACACCAAAATACATAACCAAGTCAATTCTGTTCTTAAGTACATTGTAAAAATCAGAATGAATGGCAAGAGAAAATAACAGAAGCAAGTAAAAAATAAATGTTAGTGTGTATGTGTATATATATATGCATCTATATATTTACTTAAGTTTAACAAAAATCACAAATACTAAATAATTTATAGTTATTGCTTCATAGCATATACTATCTTAAATTCTACACATTAAACATAGAATATTTGGGAGTCATGTTATACTTGGCTATACTTGTGGACTACTCTCAATTCTGTTCTTTGGGTCATTTCTAAATGCTAAAGGAACAAAACAGTGCTGGAGATGCAGTTTTGTTCACATACAAAATAATTGTCTGAACTCCAATAAAGCATAACTTCTGTCAGTTATATGTAAGTACATATGGAAAATGTAAACTTCTTTATATGAATGGTCTCAACACATATTATAATCCATAAATCATCAGAGATTAAAAAGGAATGATTCAACTCTAGACATTTCTATGAAAACACAAGTAGAATAACCAATATTATAAAGTTAAAATGACACAGAAAGCTAAAATTTACTAAGAAAAGAATTTATAAAGCTGTTTATATTTTGTTAGACAAATCTCACTTAGACAAGAACAGTAATAGGGCTAAAGGAATATTAGTTAAAAAGCAGCATATATTTATCTGTGTATATCAATGTATATATTTATCTATGTAAATTTCATGATTTCATATTTTCTAATAGCTGTGTTGTATTCGACTGTATAGTGATACTAGATATTTTTTATTCACTCACCTATTCTCAAGCAATTGAGTCCTTTCAAGATTCTAGCTCTTGTGAATAGAGCTGTGATGAATATAGGAGTGCAGTTATCTTTCCTGCTTTGTGTTTTTGAACTCCTAGATTATTTTCCAGGAAGTGACTTCTGGATTGTATGAAGCTCAATTTATTGTATTATTGAGGAATATCCATATTGTTTTCCAAAACATCTGATCAGTTAACATTCCCACTGACAATGAATGGCAGTCTCTCTCTTCCTGCATCCATGCAGCACTGGTTGTTCATGGATAGCATGGACAGCATCTTGCTGAGTAAAATTAATCTGAAGGAGAAGAATTAATAGAATAACATACTAACTTGTGGGATATTAAAAACAATGCATATGGTAATAATAATCAAAGATATATAAACAAGGGTCAGGAGAACTGGTCCACAATTGAAAACTTACTATGAAGAGGAATGAAATTAGGACAGACAAAGGGCCATTATTACAATGATAGTTAGAAATTATCACCCAGAAGCTGGAACAAGTGCACAACAGATAGGATGTTTGCTTTGCATACAGCACACCTGGGTTAGATTCTAGTATACATATGGTCCCCCAAGTCTTCCAGGAGTAATTTCTCAAAACAGAGCCAGAAGTAACCCCTAAGTACCAGTGGATGTGGTTCAAAAACTAGACATAAAAGGAATTAAACGATTTAAATAAAATGTGAAAATTACATATTAAAAAAAATTTTTGCTTTGTACAAGAACTAGATTCTGAAGAAAGATAAAGTGTTATGCATGATACACTTTCAATAACAGTATTGCAAACCACAGTGATTCAAAGGATAAAGGAGAAACAAATGGCCTGCCATACATTGCATTGGTGCAGGGCAGAGAAACATTGATGACAGGAAATACCTACTGGTGAGAGGATGGTTGTTAGAACATTGTATGTCTGAAGCTCTATCATGAACCATTATGTAACTGAACCTCATCATGATTAAAATAAATTAATTAATATAAAAATGTCATAAGAGTCAATTTACCTATAATACAAAACACACTTCTAAACAGTTTTACCTCTAGGAGAGGAGCTACAAAATATACAGCTGCATTCAATTTTTTGTATCTTATATGGTTTCCTGATCACCACCAGGAATTATACCTGAGAAATAAACCATGACACAGTGGAGTATGGCGCAAACACACACAAAAAATATTAGTGCAAATAGATCATGTCAATACTACATTTAGATAGTCTATTAATTTACAGTATAAATAAACAGAAAATAAATGTTGTAATTAACTCAATGGACAGCATGATATAATTTATTGACATTTATAAAATAATCACCCAGTAATGCCATAACTTTCCTCAAGTACACATACAATGTTACCCAAGATCCAGCATAATAATAAATGATGAATTGCTTCCAGATTCTATGTCGCTGGCTATTGTGAATAGCGTTTCCATGAATATAGATGTACAGAAGGCATTTTTATATTTTTTGTGTATGTCCTTAGGGCATATTCCTAGGAGAGGTATACCTTTATTATTTTGGAGCTCAATTACCTGTTCTTTTAAGGAATCTCCATATTGTTTTCCATAAAGGTTTGAATCAACTGCTCAGCAACAAATGAGTGGCTAAAGAAACTGTGGTACATATACACAATAAAATACTATGCAGCTATCAGAAAATAATGAAATAATGAAAATTTCCTATAATGATGGACATGTAAACTATTATGTTGAGTGAAATAAAGATAGGGAGAGAGACAGACACAGAATAGTCTTATTCATTTATGGGACTTAAGAAAAATAAAAGACATTATTTTTATAATACCCAGAGACAATAGAGATGAGGCTGGATAGACTGGGTCATGTTATAATGCTTACTACAAAGGGTGGTGGGTGCAATTAGAGAAATAACAGCATTAACAACTGTTATGGCAATGGTAATGAGTGAGAAAAACAGAATGCCTATATTGAATACAGACAGAGAGTGGGGGAGGAAGGAAATGGAGGGCATTGGTGGTGGGAAGGTTGCACTGGTGAAGAGGGGTGTTCTTTTCTATAAAGCTCAAAAAAAGCTCAACTATAAGCATGTTTAGAATAATGGTACTTAAATAAATATATTATATATTTATAAAAATAATAAATGAATTTAAAGCCATTTAATTAAAAGTATGTTAACTGACACAGTTAAATTAAATTAACATGTAAAAATTTAATATGTTCAAATACTTAGAGACTTTGAAATAAATTAGATGAAAGGATAAAATAGGGGAAAATAGAATTTTGTATTAAATGAAATTCACCCTAGAAATAAATAGCCACACTAGCAGAGAACAAGTCTTAATTCACAGTTAATAGAATATATAATTTCAGGCATATAATAATTTAACATCATACTTACTTCTCGAGTGCCAGTGACACTCCATTAATGTCCCATACTCCCTTCATATATGCAATTCTGTTGGCAAAGTCTCAGGCCATTGGTTCCTCTTTATTATGTTTTTCTTTTATATTCCACATATAAAGAGAAAGATTGAAACAATTTTGTATTTATCTCATTCCTTCTGACTGACTTAATTCAGCATGATACACTCATATAATCTTTTCATATAGTTGAGTAGCATTCAGTTGTATATATATATATGTATATATACAGATATATATACAGATATATATATATATATATATATATATATATATATATATAAAACCAACATTTCTTTACTTTGTAGTTCTTGGATGTTTTGTTTTTCCTAGACCTTGTTGACTGTGACAAAGTGCTTCTATGTACATAGGCGTGTAAATATATTTTCAATATTATGTTTTTGGTGCTCTAAGTGTAGATATCAAGAAGTGGAATTTCAAAGATATATTAAGGCTCAAAAATTTTAACAATGCAATAAATATGAAGTGAAGAAGCTATGAACACCCAAAACAGACAAAAAAGTGAAACAGAATCATTAATAATCACCACAAAAATCAATTAAATCTAAAGCTTGCTCTCTCAGCTCAATAAACAGAAAAATCTGCTACAGTTATTAGGGAAAAAGAAGAAATTACTTGATTAACTACATGAGGAATATGAGGTCTGGTGTAACTAAAAGGCTATGTAAATTAAAAAGATTAGAGAGGAAAACCATGAACATTTTATGAGAGTATACTTGACAATGCAAATAAAGTTGACAAAATTCCTTGAGATAAACACATCTGAATTGCAAAGAAATAGATTATCTAGTCTCATACCTAAAATATTAAATTTATTTAAAAAAAAGCTTTCCAAAGAAAATACTCACAAATTTTTCTTAGAGACATGACAAGTCAGGAAAATACAGAAACAAACACACCTACACACACATAGGACTCAGAGTTGAGGTTGAACCAATTTGACCTTAAAATTGTGAAGTTTAGTTTCATCCCAGGCTCTTCCCATATTGATATATGTTATTATTTCCTCTCATCCCCAGGGAATATCCTTATGTTCTCTGACAAGTATTCTGTCTACAGTATACCTCAACCAGGCATGTGAGTACTGCTACCAACCATGTGACTCTTGGATATGGTGGTAAGATCAAAAGTGGAAGTAGTATCAAAAATTGGAACAAATTGACTTATTTTTCATAGATCCTTATTTTATTTTATTTCAAATAAATAAAGATATAATTTACAAAATTTACTGCAAATACATTGTCATGTTCATAGTACATTAAAGTAGCAATCACAGATTCCCAGGCATAGTTTTTTAATTAGAGATATCAGTGCTAGAGTGTAATGATTATAGGTCTATGTTTAAGAGCATGCTATTACAAAACCACACCAATAAACAAAGTGCTAGTATAATCCCAGCAATCTCCTTAGCACCTCTAATCCCACTTACCTCCAGCCTATGACATCAAAGTGGAAGGGTTTTTTCATTGGAAATGTCTATTCCCTTCCATTCTTTTTAACCACACTAAAATATGATCACTAGTATTTGTCTCCTCCTTATTTCACTTAATGAAAAGGCCATCAGTTCCATCCAAGTTATTTAAGAAGGCAGGATTCACTCAATATTGGGTTGAGTAGTATCTTATTGTGTCTTTAAAATTTCTTGCTCTTTTTTGGTGTTATTGTGAAAGTGTGGTGTTTCCAATTCTTGAATATTTAAACAGTACTGCAGCATACACAGATGTACATATATAATATATAATGGCATATACAAATTATATATTATCATATGTGGGGGTCTTTTATTGCTGGTATATAATTTTCAAGGTGACATTGCTAAATCACATGGTAAAGAATTCTCAGTGAATTTACTCATAGAGGTTGTACCAATTTACATCCTCACCGATAATAAATACCTGTTCCCTTGTCTGTATCTGAGGAGCACTTGTTTCTGATCTTTTACTATTGGCCTTTTTCACTAATATGAGATAATTCCTCAGATATTTTTATTGTATTTCCCTGAATATCAATGATGAGATTTTAAAAATATTGATATGCCTATTGACAATCTGTATGCATCTTTTCTTAACAGAAAAGACAACTCATTCTCCTATCAATTTTTTTAAGTTTTTGAGTGATTTATAATTTGGATATTTATTCTTTGCCAAAAGTATAGTGTGAGAATACTTTCACCCGTACAGTGATGTATTTTGTTTCGTTAATATTTTTTCTCAGTGCTGGAGCTTTTTGTTTGATGTCAATTTTTACTTGTAATTCTCTCCTAGCAGAAAAAAAGAACTGATCATGCCTTTGAAATCAACACCAAAGTATGTTTTCCTTATGTTTTTACGAGGTTTATGGACTTGACTTTAACATATAAGTCTTTAATCTATCTTTAGTTAATTTCTGTGCACTGAGAGGTATTTGTCAAATTTTATATTTTGCATGTGGCAAGCAAACTGGATTTTAAAATATATATTACAATTAAGTTATATTTATTCTAGAAACTCAAAACTCATTTGAATTTTCAAGTAGTACATTGATTCAAGAATGATGAAAAATTCAATGTAATAAGATAACATTTTCAATACTATCTGGGAAATAACTGAGTAATCATATTTTTAAAATAATATTTAATTCACACCATATATCATATTTAAAATTTTACTTAGAATTTAACACAGAGACCTACATGCAAAACCTAAAACTATAAAATTTCCAGAAGTAACCATGTATAGAGTAATAAAATTTTATATTTGCTTAGCATGCATTTCTGTGGTATAAAGAGCATAACCATAATTTTAAAAGTTTAATAAATATTTAACAAAATTTAGAACTGTCTTTTGAAAGACAATATTAATAGAAAGGAAAACTAATCTGCACTCTCTGAGAAAATATTTGCTAATCAAATTACTCTTCAAAGACTTACATAAAGATGGTATGCACAATTTCTAAGCCCCTAAACAACTGCAATAATGAATTATTACATTTAAAAGGATAAATAACAATCATTAACATGGCAAAATCCTTAAACAACTGATTCATTAAAATATTTATTGATGGGGAGACCAAAGTGATAGTATAAGGGTTAAGGCACTCACCCTTACATGTGGCTGACCAGGATTCAATCGCTGCCAACCCATATGGTCCCTTGTCCTGCTACAACAGATTCCTGTGTGCAAAGCAAGAATTAACTCCTATGCTATGTCAGGTGTGTCCCAAACACAAAAGGAAAATTTATTAAGGACATATATGAATGGCGAAGCATAATCTTATTAGTCATTACAGAAATGAAAATAAAAATAAAAACTTTAAGGGGCCTGAGCTATAGTCGAGTGATAGGGCATTTGCCTTGCATGTGGCTGAGCCAGGACTGATAGAGGTTCTTTCTCTAGCATCCCATGTGGTCCCCAAAGCCAGGAACTATTTATGAGCGCATAACCAAGAGTAATCTCTGAGCATCACTGTATGTCCTCAAAACCAAACAAACAAATGAAAAAACAAACACACACACACAAAAAACAACTAAAAAGTCCACCAATCTTTAAGACTTCTATATGCATATAAGAATATTATATTTATTTTATCCTATATATTTAACAAATATAGTGGTATGACTTAGGTATATTGTTTAATATTCCAGAGCATCAGTATTCTCATAAGTAAAAAGTAATATAAATTTATCAAGTCTAGCAGAATTTACATAAAACTATATATAAAGTATATTAAAATCATAAATTCCATAGAATTATAGGAAAGCTCCATATAATTTGTTTTTCTGTATCTGCCACTATATTGTCAAGCAAACTTTGTAGGAGATTTAAAAATAAAAGAACTAATATTATTTGATCTAATATTTCCTTAAACTTCTCTTTAAGTTTTATTTTACTTACTAAATTTTATAACTTCTCTCTTTCAAAATACTGTCCAGAATCCAATTATGTGTCCTCAAAATTGCTTTCTACATAAATTTAATTAAATTTTAGTATAAAATATAAATACTGATTTTATCTACATATTTGTTTACTAATATTCCAATGAAAATATTATGCTAAGTTTGAAACCTGAGTTTGATTAACCATGCCAGAATCAGAGATTTTTAGTATGAGATAAAAAGCACTTGTATTACATTCAGCTGAGACCAATTTAATTCCCAAAATTCAAGATGTAACTCAAGCAAAGAAAAAGAAAGGGCCACTGAGAACCACTAGACATTACCCACAAAACCAAAAACAAACAAACAAATAAACAAATATATAGTAACATTTATTAGAAAAACAATTTTGGTCAAATGTATCTATTCCTTTTGGATCTCTAAAATGAAAGTATATCTCCATTTTACAGATAAATAAGTTTCAAATGATTGACTTATAAATTTCCAATGATTCAATAAATATGAAACTGCTTTTGAAAACTGCATGTGATTTCAATAAATTCCAATCAAATGATATTCTCATTAATAGCACGTGGTATGTTTCTTTATATTTAATAGGTAAGTACCTATACACTTGAATATAAGCCGACCGTGTATAAGCTGACCCCCCTAATCTTACCCTAAGAACTGGGAAAACTTAGTACCCAAGGTGGAACATTGCAGCAGTCACTGGTAAATTTCAAAAACAAAAATATATACCCAAAACAATTAGTAATTGAGGAATCAGTAGATTAACTGTTTTTCCAATATTTATTACTAAAGAAAAACTTTAAACTAGCAGCAATAACTCTAAAACTTTAAATAAAGTGCTGAAAACCGTAGCTTAACAGGTAATCAAGCTAAATCAGAAAGCTTAATATCCTTCAAAACTGCATTCCTCCTCCTCCTCATCTATATGTCCAAACAGAGCTTTAAGTGTATCTGTTGTGAGGGTTCAGCATAGACATTGTCATCATCACTGAATTTGCAAAAATCATCATTACTGCTGTTGGTCTCAATCAGTGCACAGAATATTGTGGGTTAAATAATTTAGTGACATCCAGTTCAGTTCAGCCGCCACCTCTTTAGCTCAGCCGTGACTTGTGGACTAAGCTGAAGCACTGGCCCCTCCAGCAGACGGCAGAAGATGATCGGAAACTACATGCATTTTATTCGATGCATGCACACCAAATTAAATAACCTGTATGACCCAAATATAAGCTGAGTTCGGGTTTTTTGGCACAAAATTTGTGCTGAAAATGTGTGCCGAAAAACTTAGCTTATACTTGAGTATATAGGCACTACCAAAACTTTCTATTTTTCAATCTTCTATTTTTCTTCCTTCTCATTTTCTACTTTCTATGTACCATTTAATTTCTCAGTAATTACTTCTTTTTGTTACTAATATATTTTAGGTTAATAAGTTTCCAATTAAGAAAAATCCTGTAATTAATATTATTTTAATAATGAAAATCATTAGCCCACACAATTAAGCTATAGCTATATAGTGTCTCTTAAGTCTTTTAGATAATACTGCAATAAAGGGAATTGACATATGTCTTCACATTTTTAATTGACAGTCTTATTTCCTCTAATTTGCATGATCACAACATACTTCTCGAGGTTTTCCTAGGTTGGTGCAGCATAAATATTTGGCGAATGTGTTACAAATTTTAATTTATTTTATGGAAATGTGCCACATAATTATGCAGCCATTTCCTTGTAATAATTATATAATTTTATCTCATATATCTCTTTTTCCATAATATCACCATTTAATAATATAACTTACTCTGATACTACTGTCTCTTTCAGTCTTGCATAATGAGAAATTCAACTTGGTCATCATAATAACAATAGAGGGGCTAATTTATTAGAACCTACTTCAAAGATTCAAATTAAGTAGGCTCTATGAATGGTTGTAAAACTGGAGTATTAAACTCAATTTTCAGTGACACTGAATCTGTTACACAGGTGGACTATGGCACTAACATGATCATCATGCACTATATTTAACAGTATGTAAGAAAGAAAATCAAATGCCTGGGAAATTTTTTTCACATATACTATGAATTTAAAATTTCATGAAGAAGACATTATTTTCTTCATATAAACTTTCATGGACAATATTGCTGTTGAATTTGGCTTATAATTATCAAAGCAGAATATAGTAGATCAAAGAAATCAAATGGTTAGCAGGTTCTAGGGAAAATGATCATCACAGCCTGTTTCTGAGTCTATTTTCTAAAGTGTTTCCTCTTCTACAAACAGTTCTTTAAGGGGGGGGGGCAGAAAATGTAGTATTCTCTTACTATCTTTCTCTGTCACTCTTTCCCAAACCCTCTCTTTTAACCTGAAGCTCATAGAAAAATCTTTCTGCAATTATATAGAACTATTCAATACAGCTTATAATTGTTAAAGAATTTTGTTTTTTTCTCTTGTGATCTGGACATTTATTTACTTATGGTATACCTGCATAACTTTAGATTTAATTTCAATTTATAAAATCCTGGGGAAGATCAAATTTGAGTTTTAGTAAAGATTTGAAACTATGAGCTTATGTTAAGAATATTAGCTTTCATATAAAATGGTTTCTTTTATAAAAGTTATCTTTACACAATTTCTGTATAGAAACATAACTTAAAACTGTATTAAACAGTAGCTTCAGGGCTGGAGCAATCGCACAGCACATAGGGCATTTGCTTTGCACATGGACAACCCAATTTTGATTCCAGCATCCCATATAGTCCCTTTGACCCTGCCAGGAGCAATTTTTGAGTGCAGAGTCAGGAATAACCATTGAGTACCCTCCTGGTATGAACCAAATACGGAAACATAGCTACCACCAACAACAAATATAACTTCAGACAGGAATCCTCTTTGACATGGTCATACTTTCCCTTGGCCACTCTGCACCTGGTTAATTCTACCATTAAAAAAGTGGTTTGACCTTTTTGATTTGTAATTTTAAAAAAGAATAATGAGGTATTCTCAATGCAGTGTTATTTTCTTCCTTTTAAAACTGAACTCATTTAATGTTTAGATCTTTGCTCCAGTATTTTAGAAGCATAAAAGTGTGTGCCTAATTATTGGAGCTTGGCATTAGAAAGCCCATTTTACTAACATAATTCTGTCCTTAAACCTGGATAAATAAATATGATGTTTTTTTCTTATTATCTTCCTCATAAATTGGGTAGGATGATTTCTATTACACCCCTCATAAACCCAAAGCCTAGTATATCCTAAATTATTAGTAACCTTAGTTCAGTCACATTCTTCTACTTAATTTCATCTGACCTTCACTTTATATACTTACAAAATCTTATATATAATAAAGGAAAAAAGGAAATCTAGCCCTAGGTATATATTTAACAACAATTCATGCATATACTCATAAAAATGTACTTATCCTTTATAATGATATTTATAAGACTGAAATGCAGAATTTAGTTTGAAGGTATTCATAATATTAAAAGTATATGTAAAAGTCAAAAAACTTTAGGTGACTTCATATCAACCTTTGAATCAACAATTTATTCTTTAGCCCAGAGAAGATGCCAAATTATTTGTTTTAAAATGTATAAGGTACAATTTATACAGGCCACTGCACACATATTTCTAAAATGGAGCGGCACAAAGCTCTTCACATGCCATTTTAAGCACTAATATGCTTCTGAGACCACACAGGTCTAAAGGATGTGCTTTTCGTTCTCAAAGACATCCTTAAGCTAGACACTGTAATTAATTCTTTGGGGGCAATGTGGAGAGGGAAAACTCCTGGGACCACTTTCACTTATACTACCAGCTTTTGTGTGAAAGGTGAGATGTGTTTAGCTCCAAGTCTCAATTACTCCTGCCTTTTCTCTAGTTCCCCACATCAGGTCATGCTGCTGGTAACAAAATCTTTTCAGAACCCTCCTGCAACAGTGAAGATAAAGTACATCAGAATTACCTTCCTTTTAATGGGAAAGCTTTTCCAAACTTGACAAATAAGTACTGTATGACCACTTGATTTTAGTCTTTATGAAGTCAATTTATTCCCAATCAATCCCCTCTGTTCACAGGTAGATTTAGCTTTTCATTAAGATTTGTTAGGATAGTGATATTCACTATTTGCTGAGTCTCTCAGAAAGACACTGAATTTATTGGCTATCTTTTCATTTTCTTTCAAGGCTGTTCAGCTCAGCAAACAAGTTTTAAAAAGTCATCTTTTCATAGGGAGAATTATGTTGGCTCCCTGTTAAAATTTTGATTACAGAGTACACCCTTTAAATGTAAATTTCAGAAGGAGATACAGTTAGAAAAACATTTCTTTCTCATTTTATTAAAGGATTCTTTTTAAGCGTTACTCATTTATTTTCCTCCAAACTCCATGGCTTTTTGGTAAACACCTTACAAATCATACTGGTCAGCGGCTATGTGAATATTTTGAGTGGTTATATCATCAAAAGAAAATAAAAGATAAAACAGTCATTGACTCTTGTCTATTTGGATATTTAGTAAAATGTTGGGGAATTTTGAAACTGAGTCATTTTCCAAGACATAATGATGAGGAGGATCATGGTTTATTAATGACCTCGATAAAATATACGGTAACATATTCCATTTTTAAATTTTTCCCACTTAGAATAAAAAGAAAAAAATATATGGTTCAAAATGTGTTTATTTTGTTTCTTCAGTATTAATGCGATTTATATGAGGTAAATATGTCAATCTATCTATTCTCTTATCCATCATATCATCTATATCATCCACCTAATTGTGGCAACCCTTAATAAAGGGTTCATTCTGAGTCTCAACTAAGTGGATAACCAACCTGTAGAAATTATTGATAGTTCTAGTTTCCAAATCCCTTAATTGTCATCAGTTAAAATTTCTTCATGTCAGCTTTGGTGCCTTAGTTTTATTAAAGAACCAGTTTATTCAAAAGAAATACCTCATGTCATTGAAGAAGTAAATAATTTAACAAGGCACCATGAACATGAACTTTCATGTTCAGTATAGTAATATCAGACCTTTATATTAAAAAGTAGATAATCTAATAATTAAAAAAGTAAGAAAAGAAAGTATGTAGGGCAGGACAGTATGAAATTTATCTGCAGATGAAGTGAGTAGTAAATAAACCCCCAAAATGCCTTCCTTGGAGGATACTACTCGCTCTGTATCACCTAGGGTGATCCAAAGACAGCATTTTGCTATTGGTTTTGTTTTTTATTCCCACTCAGTAGTCTACTTCCTTCAGACTCTGAAATCTAGAGATAATGTCATCAGCAGTAGATGAAATAGAGATTTACAGTTGGTGTCAGTAGCATATTAATATCTTTGTTTTCTGTCATGTCTTATGAGTTTCTATTTTCACATAAATTTTGACTTAAAAGAATGAAGCTGTCTTTTGGGATACTGTAGATAAGTCCCTTAAGTTATATGGAAAAGGTAAGACAAGAAATAAATGATAGCATACCCTTAGATATCATTATTTGTGTTAGATTCCTGGCCACTTTTTTTCTGTTTAGACTCTGGAAACTTAAAGCCATCTGCAAACACAGCAACATCTAAGGTAGGTTTCTGACAGCTGTATACTGTCACTTTTGGCACATCAATACTGTTATGTTAGGTTGTACTGTACACTATAAAGGTTTATGACAATTCTTGACCTCTCTTTATGTCAGTTATATGTCTCTTCCAGCTGTGACAACTGTAAATATCTGTGCATACACAGTCAAATGCTTTTTGGAGCAAAATTACTTCTAGCTGAGTATCACTGAATTAAAACAATGTGAGTATATTAATTCTACTCAGTATTCCCTCATTTTTTACCAATAGAAATGTCTATATCAGTATAAGTTAAGTATTTTTAGAATTACAAATATATTGTATGTTCTATAGTGTAATAATGTCTTTATGTGTGGGTTGGAGCAGTAGTACAGGAAATAGGGTACTTGTGAAGCCTACACTTGACCTGGTCACCACATATGATCCCTGATCACTGCTAGTACTGATCCCAAAGTTTAGTCAGGAGTAAACCCTGAGAACTACTAGAATGTGACCTCCCCCAAAAAAATAACAAGAAAAATCTTAGAGTATAAAGTTGCTTAAAAAAATTGGGGACCAGAAAGATAGCATAACGGTAGGGTGTTTGTCTTAAATGTGGCCAACCATAGAAAGACTCAGGTTTGATTCCCTGCAACCCACGTGGTCCCATGAGCCTGCCAGGAGTGACTTCTGAGCTCAGAGCAGGAGTAACCCCTGAGCACCAGCTGGTGTGACCCAAAAACAAAAACAAGCAAACAAACAACAAAAAAACATGTCACACATATAGCAGAGAGAGTAATAGTGGCAACATCCTGGATTATATGCTCCACACAAAAAATCTTGAAAATTTAGACATTTTGGGAATTGCAACATATTTTACAAATTTATAAAGATAGTAATAGTATATCATAATACAAGGAATCAGAAAAAGTCTGCTGTTTTCCTTATTAAATTTAAAGCTTTTCAAATACAATGGTTTATAAAGGAAAATTATAAATAATTAAAAGGCAGTAAATTAAATACCACAGAAGAAAGGCAAACATTAACAAACCTATAGGATTAAAAAACTGAATAAAGAATAAAATGTCTAAAACACTGACCACTAACAATGACATTAAACTGTAATCAGAATGCTCCTCAAAACAAAATTCTAGAATGAGATGGCTTTATAATTGTACAAATTGTACAAAATCATTAGACTAACTAATGCCAACTATTAATAAAAATAAAATATCTTTTATCCATAAAAATAAAATAAAAATATATCTTTGAAATATATTCTTTGAAGTCAATATTAGCTCGATTTTAAATCCATATAAGGAAACTAGTCTGAATAGAAAATCATATAAAAGTGATAAACATAAGCAAAAGAGAAGTTAAAACTGATATGACAAATATTTTAGCTTGATGCAATTGCATTTGTCTGTTTGGTTTTGTTCCCTAGACTCTGATGGTTGTATATAAAAAATCATTACTGAAACAAATATCATAAAGGTTTTCAACTATATTTTGTTCATAAGTTAAATACTTTTAGGTATTACATTTTGAGGGAAATTGAGGAAAACTGGAGGTAAAATACAAAACATCTGGCAAGGACTTATAAGCAGAAGAGAGAAAAACAAGGTGGTGAAGATTTACAGTCACGAGAACAGTGAAAACAAGGTAGAGAAGATTTACAGGTATAAAGGCACCCAAATCACTGGAGCACACAAACTGAAGCAAAACAGTTTAGTGCAAAACCTCTTCTTCAAAACCACATCAGCTTCAAATGCAGTTTTGCTTGTGTAAACCCACTTCCTTATTTGCTTGTTTGCTTTTGCTTTTGAAGACATAATAACAAAGTCGAACCTTTGTTCAAAACCTAGTTTCCTGGGCTACCTGACATCTTGGTCTCTTCAAATAAACTCCCCACTTTGGCTGCAGTCTCGATGTTTTTTACTTTCCCTAACAACATTTATATCTATAATTCATTTGGGTAAAGATTTACATACAGTTTAATATCCAAAGTCATTATTATATTTCTTGTTTGTTTTTTATTTGTATTGTGGCACCACACCCGGACGCGTTCAGGGGTTACTCCTGTCTCTGTGCTCAGAAATCACTTCTGGTAGGCTCGGGTGACCATATGAGATGCCAGGGATTGAACCCAGTTCAGCCATGTAAGAGACAAATGGCCTACCCGATGTGCTATTGCTCTGGACCCCTTTTGTATATGTTTTTAACTCACTCTGTTATCAGTGTATATACTTAACAAAATTAATCTTGATATATAGACAAGGATTTATGACTGGGATCCTCATAAATTTGCCCTTTCTTATAACAGTATCATAATGCTTCATTATTGGAGCTTCAAAATATGCTTTGAAAATCAGAATTTGTAAAGTTTTCTTCAGCTTTATTTTTCATAGTCATTGTTTTGCCTATTTGGGATTTTCTGAGCCTATAAAAATAAAAACATCTTTCTATACACTCCATTTGGGGACAGAGCAACAACAGCATAGTGAGTCAGGTGTTTGCCTTGCATACAGCCAACCTGGGTTTGATCCCCAGCATCCCATATGCTCCCCTGAGCACAGAGTCAGGAGTAACCCCTGGTAGTGACAAATGTGGCTCCCCCCAAAAAAACCACCAAACACTCCGATGATATTTTGACATTGCATTGAATCTGCAAATAATTTTGTATTGTATGGTGATTTTAACATCCTTACTTCTGCAATGCATAAATACAGGAAATATTTTCAATTATGTGTATATTTAGTTTCTTATATAAACATTTTTAGCTTTCAGTGCATCATTATTCACATTACTTCAGTTGACTTTTATCATTTTGAAGACTTCTCTAAAGAACATTGTATTGAAACAAGCAGGAGATAAGGGAAGGACCCTCAGGACAATGAATTCTTAAGATATACTAAACCAAAGGATGGGATTTGGAGAACTTGCTTTATCATTGATAAGGATCTCACCTGCTGCCATTGCAGACTCACAAAAGACTAGGACTACCCCACTCTTGACAACCACCTTAGCAATGGAGTTCTTAATTCGGTAGGAAGTCCCACTGGGGCAGAAACCCTATGAAAAGATCAACACGGAACTATGGAGGGGACAACTATTGCTGTTCAAGCACGTGTCCAAGCTGGTTTCTCCCTCCTTGATTTCCTGCTTTAGTGCTGGGTTGTATTCCAGGGTCCTCTTCCTTCGGTTATACCTGTGAGCTCTCTCTCTTCTCTCTCTCACTCTCTCTCTCTCCTTTTTGTTCTGTCTCTGTCTTCTTCTGTATTCCTCTCTCTTTCTCTCTCTCTCTCACACACAATTCTTTCACCCTTTCTTAATCATTTCCTTTTCTTCCTCAGAATTTCCAAATAAAACCAGTCTTACTTTCCTGATTATCTCTCCCTGAAATTCTTTTCTGTGAGGGAAGGGAATGGACCTGAAAGGTCTGGTCATGGTCTTAGACTGACACTGTTTTCTAAAAGCAAAGCTATAGTTCTAGATACCCCAGCCACTTCCCCATATAGCTGAAAAGTATATAGAGAAAGCAAGAGATCATCCTCATAAGGCTACAGCTTTCTTCTTCTAGTTCACATAAGTCACCCAGGGATGTCCACCAACATCAGTTTTTTTAATTTCCTGTTCCTAATATTAATACAGTGTTATATTTCAGGTGCTCAATTTGACTGATTTTTCTGAGTCACTTTTGCTTCTTAAATCTTCCATGATTTATGTCACTAAAATGATAATACTTTCTATTAGTCCAATTCATTTTTAATTCTCTTGCATGATTATATATCCACTATATTGAGCCTATGCCAATTAACACATAACTGCACTAAAGACTAACCAGTAAACTGTTCACCAGAGTTTAAGTTTTGAAAGTGTTTATATTAGATATATTAATCTTCACGTTTTGGGGGGCCACACCTGGTGATGCTTAGGGGTTACTCCTGTTTATGCAGTCAGAAATTGCTCCTGGCTTGGGGGACCATATGGGACACAGGGTGATCAAACCACAGTCCGTCCTAGGCTAGCTCCGACAAGGCAGATGTCTTACCTCCCTGCGCCACTGATCCAGCTCCTAATCTTCACATTTTCATCCCAATAATTAACAATGCATTTCTTAAATTGTATTAAATTGTCTTTTACAGCATTACTAACAAAGTTTTTATTTTTCAATAAGGTCTAGGGTTTTCATTATAAGCATCCCATATTTTCTTTTTCTTTCACTGATTCTCTCAGAAGGAATAAGCATATACCCAAAATGATTACTGGATAATATGACCACTATAGATGAATAATAAAGAATCTAAAAAATGAATCATGAATAAAATTCAAGAATCATAAGAAAGAAATGTGTAGTTGACATTTTTCAGGTGATCAAAGACAGTGAGACTAGAACTTCTAAAGATTTCATAATTGAAAACAAAATGATCTATCCTATTTAAACTGATAAAATTTAAAACCATTTAAACTGATATACTATCTATTAGTTTCTTTCATGCCAGTTAACAATAGTAAAGGCATTAAGTTTCTTGAGAAAATGATGTACTGTAAAGCATCTGTTTTCTCCATATCAAATTAAAAATAATCTTAAATTTTAGCAGTTTAAATCAATAAATATTACCTCAGTTTCCCACTGGCCAAGAGTTCAGCAGTTTATTGGGTTTTCTGACTCAAGATATCTTCCAAGACTAAATTCATGTATTGAGTAAGCTGTAGATATCAAAAGACATAATGAGAGGTAAAATACAACTTGACCTCATTCAGGAGATAGTTGATAGATAGGACTCAAGTCTTTGTTAGCTATTAGCCAAAAATTCTTTGCTAAATCTACCTGCCTTCAGGGCAGCTCAGAATACAGCTACTTGATTCCTTCTGAGAGAATCAGTGAAAGAAAAAGAAAATATGGGATGCTTATAATGAAAACCCTAGACCTTGTATAAGTTAACTGTAGCTGTGACATTAGAACACTTTTGTCACATCTCTTTTCACTAAAAGGAATCATAAGGCTCTCAACTACATATACAATCATGTGGATTTAACCAAGGATTTTTATACCAAGAAACAGGAGTATTAGCAAGTCATGTGAACAATCACATAGATCAAATAAAAATGATTAGGAAAATACATTGAAAATCTCTACTAGATAAGAAAGATAAATTTAGTCGCTGTACTTTCTCCCATCTTTAATTTATAACAAAGTCAGATAATACAAAAATATAAATTGCTCTTGAATGAAGACTTTCTATTTCCTTTTATGATGCCATGTTTAGAAGTGCAGGATTTTAAGAAAGATTCTTCCAGAGGAACAGCTCAGTGCCAGCCAAGGCTAATGAGCAAACACCATGATACTATTTCTAGAAGTGTCACCTTTCCGGTGATCCTTTTCTTTAAAATTCCCCTGGAGGTCTGCATTTATGTCCTTTGACTAGGGAATGTGCAGTAGCTCACTGAAGAAAGATGGAGTCCCACAGGAGGAAGCCTTCTACAAGATATTATTTATTCTCTTCCTCCCTACTTATTCTAAAAGGAAGGGAAATTGAAATAGAGGACGCTTTTGAACACAGCATGAATGCAGAGCTTGTAACTGTCGTGTTACTTTTAGTTTAAACTTAAGCCTCTCTTATTTTTGCAGTAGATCCTTTGAAACTTAGCTGCCAATGCAGGGGAGACCATGCTATTTCAGAGTGACTACTTTTCAAGAAAACACTGCATCTGAGTTAATTAAAATGCCTATGTTGTTTTCTTTCTCACAGCTTAACAGCTTTAAGTAAAAAGCAGACAATTCAACTGTCAGAAAGAAAAAAAGGAAAGTCAAATAGACTGACAAAAAAAGTAGGGGGGAGGTTGAATGTAATCATCACTACATAGCTCAACCTGGACATATCTTTTACTAGACCATTGTTTGTAACTTGTTTTTTTCTTATAGAATGGTGATAGTCAACTATCCATCTTCTTCTGGAATTTACTGACCTTGTCAATAAAACTTAAAATGTTTGGGGGTTTGCTTTCTTCTCCATGACGCTAGATGCTACTGGCCTGTTCATATGACCTTTAAAGGCTGTTGGGAAATAAAAGTGCTCCATGAGTTTAGACCCATGTTTAGATGAAGATGTGAGAGACTGTGATACAACTGAAAACCTATTCTTAAAATATTAAATATTTATACTTAGGATTTCTCCATGCTCACTGAAAGTTCCCCTCTTTGCTGATGCCTGAGGGGAATGTAATGGCAGATACAAGTATTTTCATGTAAAATCACTAATGACATACTTTTCTTTGGGACTATAATGATAATGGAGGCAAAAGATTATAGTGCACTTACGGAGACTTTGCTTCAATTCCAGTTCTCTCTCTTCTCTCTTCACCTTCCATATAACTAATGAGAGTCCATTGGAAATTATAACATGATAGCATAGCAACACCAGGTGCTCAAATCTGTGAAAAGTCAGTCAGCAATTATCACGTCTGGTAATTAGTTTTAAGTGTCACTCTACTTAGGACACCCAATAACTTAATCAAGTACTAATCTCTGTGTTACTGATATAATTACCATCTGCAATCAATGAGTTTACATAAAGTAGATTATACTGAATAAGGTGAATGGTACTCATTCAACTAGTTGAAAGACCTAAAATAAAAAAGCTATAAACAAAGAATTCTATATTAAAACTGGCTGTATTAATCTATCATAGCATAAGTATACATTATTGTATATAAATATGTGGGATTATATGAGGTCAAGAAGTGGTAATCACGGTTAAGATGACCAAGAGACATAGGGTAAATTGAAAAATGCCAATTGAAACAATCTCAAAAAGACGTTGTCTTTTGTTTTTCTTTCTAGAGAAAATTCCAATGCTAAAGACAGAAAAAATAAGAGAAAATATTCTAAAGTGACGATTAGTGTCAAAATGTAGGAAGTTATTTGTTGCACTGTTAAAGAGCAATTTCAATAGAATACAAGTCAGCAACTAAACACCTTCACAATGAATGAAACATAACAAAAAATAAAAACACAAGAAAGCAGTCTAAGATGTAGGCATGAAGCAGGAGACAGAAATAATGCAGTATTTAGAAATAATGAATACTCAAACACCATGTTCTGATGACAGGAGAGCCTAAACTATCCAAATTAAGAGTAATTTTTGCCTGAATTTGTTTAATTTAATTTTTTGGTTGGTTTATTTTTATTTATTTTTTAAGTCACACTCTGCCATGCTCAGAACTTATTCTTTGTTCTGTCTGTGCTCAGGTATCATATCTAGCAGTACTCCTGGGACCATATGTAATGTCAAGAATGGAACCAAGTTTCATAATGTACAAGACAAGACAAATACTCTAACCACTATGTTATTTCACTGTCCTGCTTGCTTCTTTTAAGTAAGGGGAAATAATGTTAGATTATAATAAAATAGTGAAAATAAAAAGAAAATAAGATAGTGTTCTTAATTTGAGAACCTGTTGATCTAACTAAGACATACAAATCCTGGAGTTGTAGACAAAGGTAGTACATATAGTGTTATGCACAGATTATTTTATTTTTGGAGAGAAAATAGTTTTCAAAGTTGCTGACATACATTTAAAAAGTGGTTGAATTTATTAATTAATTAAATATTCATGGGAATATCTAAACACAAAGACAACAAATTTAGAGGTAAAATTAAGAAAGTGGTTAATATGCTTTCAAAAATGGGTAAAATCTAGTTCTTTAGTAACTTGCAAACACCTGAATTTTGATAAAAATAAAGATAATATGGGGCCAGAGTGATAGCAGAAGTAGGGTGTTTGCCTTGTCCACTATGGATAAAATGGACCTGGGCTCATCCCAGTATCCCATATGGTCCCCTAAACCAGGAGCGATTTCTGAGCACAAGCTAGCAGTAACCTCTGAGCATCACCAGTGTGGCCCAAAAACAAAACAAAACAAAAAAATATGACTTAAAACTAGTTCTTCATTTATTAAAAATAGAATTTTATTAGTTTTTTTTAATAAACTATTTTTTTCTTTATTAAATACAAGCTTTGCATCCCAGTCAGTCTTTTGTTAAATACAAAATCATTTTATTTTTTTGTTCTAGGAATCAGATGAGAGAGGGCAACTCACTTAGCCCAGTATAATGTCTTAGGTAGTTGCTGAGAAGGTGGTAAGCAGAAATGAGTTACCCTAGCTTTTAGGAAAATGCTCACGGCCGTTTTGAAATGAGTGTTAGGAGTGTTCCATCTTGCAGATTTTAACTTAGAAACAGGTACTAAACCAAACAAATCACAAATACTTAAGCTAGAAAATGAAAGAAAGGAAAAAAATCCTCTAAATTTATATTAAAAGTAATGCTATGTAACTCTATAGAGCTCTATTGAGGGTTATGGAATGAATCTTTAATGGCATCATTTAAGCTTGTCCTGATGCAGCACATTCACAATGCGAACTGACTACAAATCTTGATGTACCATTTTACTACACAGAAAACTGGCCACCACCTCACCAAGCTGCAATTGTAAATTAGAAATATAATCTCTTTGGTTTGAGTACAACACATTTGGAAATTTATGAAGTTGCATAAAAGCACACAAAGCCATTCTGAGATACTTTATCCCTGTGGCTTATTTTTGGTTTAGGTATTTCAAGAAAGCAGAAAAGGGGCTGCTGATAGGCACTCTGCGACTTATTTGGGAGGTTCAGAGGCGGTTGACCTGATTGTGGCCTACTATACTTCATATTCAGCTGATAATGACACTGCATTTCCCCTGGGATTTAGTAAGCATTACTCATTCATCTTATCCTGGGAATCCTGAGAAGCAATAATTTACAGTGAAGGCATTAGGTAGGTGCTTCCAATCTTCATGCTATTAGGAGCATTTTAAATAAAAGAGGGTTAGGGAACTAGTTAAATAAGTAAGGTGTTTATTTTGTACCTGGCTTACCAGTATGGTTTCGTGTCTTGAGTGATTCCTGATTACCACCAGGTGTGGTTCCCTCCCCATTACCCACCAAAAAAGGAATTTTAAATAAACAAGACCTAAGAGATCTTGTTACAGATATGGTATTTTGCATTTTCAGACATCAAAAATTGCTGAATCCAAGTTGATATGACAGTGCAGATTTGTACAAAAGCATAAAGTATTTTCAGTGTTCATTTTATCATTTTTAATCTGATTAAAATCTTTGGACTTAAAAAAAATTAAAACAGGTACTTCAGTGGCCCTGAGCTATAGCACAGTGGTAAGGCATTTCCCTTGCATGCAGCCAATAAAGGACAGATGGTGGTTAGATTCCCAGCATCCCATGTGTTCTCCTGAGCCTGCCAGGAGCCATTTCTGAGCACAGAGTCAGGAGTAAACCCCGAGCAATGCCAGGTGTGATCCCCAAACAAACAAACGTTTCTTTCCTCAATTTTGCTTAAAACTCATTGACTTCAACTCAGATAATGAATGGGCTTAACAATGGGCTTAATTTTAATTTCAACTACTATTTGAGAAAATATTATATGACCAAATCTAGTACCACATTTAAGTAATCCTTTCCCTCTACTCTGCAGGGATTGATTGATCCCAGGATCTCACACATATAAGATAGTTAGATGGTCTATGCCTAGACCACAACCCCAGTCCATCAATTTTCAAATTTAGGAATATAACAGATTCATAGTCCTCACAATTAGCTGTGCTTCAAAATAGAGTATTAAGTAAATACAAATGATAACTTTATTTCACAAGTTTAAATTCAAATTTTATGAAGAACAAGTCAATTTTTTAAACTGAATTTTTAATTTCTACAAATAGAAATCACTTTGAAATAAACAATTAGAAAGTTGAAGAAAATTATTAGCAAGGAAGAGTATCATGGATAATGAAAAGGAAGAGTAGGAAATCTATAAAGAAAATTTTAGAATATTTATAACTATGACTTACAATAATTCATTTCTGCATAATTCACAATTTTATAAAACTTGTAAAGAAATTATAAAGTAAAGGAAGTTGAAGTTGACAATTAACTAGAAATATGCCAATAATTTCTTCCTGTAGATAAAGGTGTACTTATGTCAAGTACAATATTATAATCTATATTGAAACAATATAATTAATATATATATATATTTCAGAAAAAACTGCTTGTTATTACTAAATGAAGCACATTTACACATGGTACAAAGAATCCAAAATAAATATTTTTAATTCTTCATACTTGAAAATGATATGTGTGTGATATCATACAAAATAATTACTAAAAATAAATCTTAGGGGGGCCGGGCGGTGGCACTGGAGATAAGGTGCCTGCGCTAACCTAGGACGGACCGCGGTTCGATCCCCCGGTTCCCCATGTGGTCCCCCGTGCCTGCCAGGAGAGACTTCTGAGCGAATAGCCAGGAGTAACCCCTGAGCATCACCGGGTGTGGCCCAAAAACCAAAATAAATAAATAAATAAATAAATCTTAGTTATAACATAATATAAACAGTAAGATCTTAATTTATAATACTGCTTTCTTTTTTGAAGAAAAATGAATGTAAAATATAATATTATTCACTATTGAATATTAATTTACTATTAACTTTTATTTCAAAAATTTTGTTGTTATTCAGTTTTTAAAACTGAAGTATAAAATATATATTTTTGAAA
>PVKC010010862.1:0-25289 GCA_004027635.1 Crocidura indochinensis
GCTCTTCTGGCGCTGTCCAGACAGAGGTAGGTGCTGACCAGGCCTGTCAGTCGGGCTTGCGCTTCTGTCGCTCTTTGGCCAGCAATGGCGATGCATCTGCCCTCAGACGATCCGTGTCCTTCCTCATGAAGGGGCTGTGTTCCCCCCAGAGGGCCCTTCAGAGGCGCCGCAGACACAAGCTGTGGTTACAGAACTGAGCAAAATGAACTGGCCCCTGGGAGGGTCCAAACGCTTCTCTGCGGGGGAACTGCTGTTGCTAACAGCTCCCCAGCTTGGGAGCCTTCCAATTCTAATTAAAATGAGGTGAGGGGGAGCTGGCTGGTCCTGCCTGTCCATTCCACACAGGATGTAGCAACCATTTCACCGTGCAACGCGTCGTCTCTGATTAGGGAGTGCATTCGCTCCGGGGTTTATTAGAACCATAATGAAACCGAAGGGAGTGGAGCATGTCAGTGGAGAGACAATTTCACAGCGACCGTTCGAACAGGCACTGAGCCCTGATTCAGGATGCTGGGTTTCTTCCCTTCTCCGGGCTCAGGGTAATTGCTAATATGCAATCAGGAGTTAAGTTATTTTCGCACCCTCATATTAAGAAGCAGAAAATTCATAAATATTTACCAGATTGTTGCATGTGGCATAGAATTTTTTTCTCTCCCCATAAATTATAAAGTGTGTCTGCATTTTCTACATCAACTGGGGAAGAGAGCAATGGGAGTGAAGGACACGAACAGCAAAACAGGTCACTGAAATGATCTTCTCCCCCACCCAAATCTCCTCTATGGAGAAAGAAAGACTCCTAAAGCTACCCAAAGTAGCAGTTTAATTGAAGTATCTGCACCTCAGGATAAATCTATGGGATTCAAGAGACATCTTCACTCTGAGCTCTCCCATACAAAGGTTCAAATCAGTGAAATATTGCTCCCTAAATTAGCAAAGGAAACTGGGTGTGAAAGCAAAGTTTCTAGTTTCCTTCCTAATACGGACAACATGCATTGATTTTTCTCTTCTTTGTATGTTAACATCTAACATCTCCAAGCACGCAACTTGAATAATAAACACTCAAATTAATATTGAAGTTTCAGATTACTAAGCATACACATACACACACAAAGATAATTTACAATTCAAATCTACTTTTTAGTTGATTACTTAATGTATTTGCAGGTTGAGGGAGTTTCTGTAAATTGAGTTTTAAGGTTCAACCTAAAAAAAACCTGCAAAGTCTGGCAAGACTAGCTAACTGATTTTTATGGCAGCCTTAAAGATATGTGCAATTACTTGTAATGGATTCACTCATAACTGCCAAAGCAAAAGGTAACCAAGAGCTGCTTCAATAGGTAAGTGGCTCAAAACACTGTGGTAGATACATACAGTAAAATATTAGTCGACGATTAAAAGAATCAAGCTATTAATTCATACAACATGAATAAATCTTAAATGCATGTTGCTTTGTGAAAGAAACACTTGTCTTAAGGATTCTGGATGTGATGACATTGGGAAAGGAATAAAAGAAAACACCAGTAATTGTCAGAGACTAGCGAAGGGGGTAGGGTTTGATTCGTGAGTAGTACAGTGCTCTTTGGGGAATCATATAACTAATCTCTATGGTACAGAATTGGTAGACACCTATACTATGCATTTGTCAGATCTATAAACTCACAGTTAGGAGTGATCTTTACTGTAAACACACATGAAAGATGGTTGAGGAGGGCAACCTCAGCATGGGACAGAAACAAAGGAATCTAATCTAAATAATTATAATAATACGAATATGTGGCATGGCCTCCCTCTAATGGAGGGGAGAGTGTGAATAAAGGACTTATGGGGTCAGAAGTCTGAACAGCAGGAAAGACACCTGCCTGAGCACCATTCAGTGTAACTCAAAAACCATTGAGTGCAACTCATAAACCAAAAAAAAGTGATGTAAATTACTTCAAAATAAATGGAGGCTACCAAGCTGGGCAAAAGGAACTGTACTTGAGCATAGTGTTCTACCAATGAATTATTTCCTACAGGGAAACAATGCTAAAACCACAGTACATGTTTCCTAGAATTGAACAATAGATTAAATGTCTAGGAAATGGACAATGCCAGGTTTCACTATTGAACAACTTGAAGGTTAGTTACTATAGATTCACTGCATATAAAAACATGCTAAAGTAGGCATAACTTCAGGAAAGAAAGACATTCATTCCAAAGGTCATATTCACATTATTATTCATTAAAGTACTTAACACAATAGCTAAGATATAGAATCAGCTTAGATGTCCAATGATAGATAAGTGGATAGTGGGCATGTGATGCACACACTGGAATACTATGCAGCTATAAGGGAGCATGAAATCGTGCAATTGGCTACAACATGGAAGAAACTGGGCAGTTTCGTGTTACATGTAGCAAGCCACATGCAGAGTAGAAACAGAGGTGATCTCAATTATCTGTGGTATAAAGAATAATTAGGGGACAGAGCAATAGCACAGTGATATGTTGTTTGCCTTCCATGCGACTGACCCAGGACGGATCATGGTTCTATCCCCCGGCATCCCATAGGGTCCCCCAAGCCAGGATAAAGTTCTGAGCACATATTCAGGAGTAACCCCTGGGTGTCACCGGGTGTGCCCCAAAAAACTCACAAAGAAAGAATAATTAGATGAGAGTATACAATGTTTGAAAGGGAAAATACCTAGATCACCCTTGGCTCCAGAGTTTATGGAGGAGAAGGATAGAGAAGGAAAGAACTACTCCCAACTGAGATGGGAGTAGAGAAAAACAAGATGCAATGGAGGGAGCACAGGTCAAGGAGATTCAAGTGCATCTTGGTATAAACAAATGGTATTGCTCTTTTGCCTCTCTTTATGCAAGAACACTACCATTTCTTTACAACGTTGATGTACCTAAATTTCCTTGACTATTGCCTTACTTCCCACCCCTGTTGAGTCCTGTTTTTCTCTACCCCTACCCACTAGATTTCTATAAAGTAGAGAAAGTCCCACTATGACAATGATAGTTGGAACTGCTCATCTGAACAAGAACTGGGTGCTCAAAGGGCATAAAATGATATGCATGGTACCCTTTCATTAACAATAGTGCAAACCTCAATGTCTAAAAGGAAAAGAGAGAGAGAAGTAAAATGTCTACCCCAGAGGTGGGGAATGGGAGTGGTGGATAGATGGAGGAAAACTGGGTTCAATGGTGGCAGAAAATGTGCACTGGTGATATACATTCTATGACCGAAACTCAGTCATGAAAGATTTTGTAACCATGGTGTTTAAATAGTTACTTCTTTTAAAAATAAGAAAGAAGTGGTATTATTAAATATTCAATTTATAGCATCAATGGCACTGAAATTACGAGACCCAAATTATAACCACCAAAATTCAAAAGGGGCTTGTCAAGATGTAGACGACTGAGGGGACAGGACACAGAAAAGAACCTGGAAACTGGTGGTGGTGGGATCAGTGTTAAAACACCATATGTCTAAAACTCAATTATGAATAACTTTGTGAATCATTATGCTTTCATAAAATTTTAAAAGTTAGTATGTAAACATGTATGCATCTATACGGTTAATTCTACATGGTCCAAGATTTTACTGTTCTCTGAGTTGAAATGATCAAAAGCAACATATACTCAGTAGAAATTAGCTAGTATCACATATTAATTTCTAGTCTTACTCTCCAATGGAAAGAACTTGAGGCCTTCCTTAAGAAAGAGAAGTATTTCCAGGCTGGACCAGATACAATATACTATGAGTCTGGAGCATCTTCTAGAGTGAGAAAGACAGAAAGTGCCACCCTATGAGAAGAGTATGGAAAAGGAACCCAGTAGCCAGTAGGAAGGCACATTGAATGATTAAAGCTGGAACTACTTAAACAGCCAAATAATGTTGCACTAGGTTAACCCTAATGTATAAAATCAATACTCACAAATCTACACTGATATAAATTCTTGACAAAATAAGTAAATGGAGAAAAAGAAGAAAATTCCCCCCATGGAGGGAGGGCCCTTGTTAGAATTCATCAGCTATTCTTAATATGCCTTTAGCTCAGAATTATCCAAGTGTCAAGGTAACACATTTGGGGATGACACATAATCGCACGTGGTGGCTTTCTAAGAGCTTGATCACCCATGATGAAAGGAATGTTGGCCACTTCCAGCAGAAAAGCTCAAAAACCTCCCATGAGCCTTGTTTCTTCATCTGTGAGGCAAATAGGTACACATGAGCCACTGAGAGGACCCCAGTGTCTAGAAGATGGCAAAGCCTCTTTATCTAAGTGACCTGGATGCCTGAATTACAGTGTGGAGTAGGGTCCAAGCTACCCTGTGTTGAAACACAACAAAGTCATGGAGTAAACTGGATCATGGACAGTTCACTCTCTAGGGAGCCTGCCTGTTACAGAAAAGCCACTCTCTCCTTGGGGACACTCTCACTCTTGGGGTGCAGGCAGAGAAAGGCACAGAAGGTGACCCCATATGTGCAATGTGAAAACAAGCATACCATCAGAGACATCCAAGTGCTTCCAAACAACTGAGGCCCCTATTGTAGGGGCCAGAGCCAAGGATGGAGCCCCAACAGTTTTCCCAGCTACCCCTGGGGTGCCCACCTCACTCAGTACTCAGAGGAGCAGCTGAGAGAGAGAGGCACAAGTAGGACCACTATGGGGAGAGCTGGATCTGAGTTTAGTCCCTGCCTTTTTTGAGGATGTGGGGCTAGTTCCTTTACTCAACCACAGACATGAGGTTTCCAAGTGCTTGGAATATCAAGAATCAAAGCAAGACTTTGATATCAAGAAAGCTTTATATTCAAAAGAACAGAATACATTAGCTGTAATAGACTCTCCTAATTTCCATGCTTGCTTCTTCCTGACCTCTCTGCCTAACTGACCCTATGCACACATGCAAGAATAACTCTTAAGACTATTAAAAATGAACTTGGATGGGCCAGGGGAGGTAAGGCATGAAGGGAGCATATAGATAAGGGATGGTCCTGAAGGCATCAGTTGGGTGGAGAAATAAAGTTACTAAGGATCTTTGTTTAAAAAAGGACAAGAATAGGCAAGAAAAAAAGAGAGAAGTGTGTGGAGGCTGTGTTTGCCTCAGTTTGCTGCTGTCTAATTCTGGGTTATTAAGATGGGTCTTCCCAAGATAAATCAAGCAGTTAGTGCACTTGCCTGTTCATAAATTACTTGAAATGTTTAGTTCTTACCATGTTAAGGAAAGACAGGGAGAATTTTATATGCATCGTCCCAAAAGGCAATGCACTGGGAAAGGTGCTAGGAAGTCCTAGGCATGCTTCTTCTCTCATTTCTCACCTTATTCTATATGTAATGTCCTGACATGAGGAAATACAAGTATAGGAAGGATGATCCATCTTCCCCAGAAGAGCGTCCTAGAATCCCTGTGTGAAAGGTGCATCTTGACCTCCAGAAAAAGAAGGTGATTGGGGGGAGCACGCCTAACAGTGCTTAAGAGTTACTCCTGACTCTCTGACCAGGCAAGTATCATTGTACTGTATATAGTTCCAGAGATCAAACTCTGGTTGCCCATGTGCAAAGCAAGTGCCCTCCCTGCTATACAATTACTCGGGCCCAAAATCGTACTTTCTTAGATCGCAGCTAATTGCTTTTGGATCTACTCTCCAAACCATCTTTCCTTAGCTTTGCATTCTTCACCAAACTCATTCCTTCAGGCCTTCAGGTCTTCATGAAGGCTTCATGCCATCCACAATGTACCTTATATAAATGGAGGTGCTATTTCCCTGATGATCTGCCTTTTGTTACATAGGTCCCAGTCAAGAACTTCAGAGTATAGAGGGCAATTACTTGCCTCCTTTCCCATGTTCCATCCATTATCATTCCAACTCTAACATGCTAGAGAAGATAAAAGTATAGAAAGAGTAAAGGATGTTTATTCTGCCCAAGGGGCAAAGGAAAGTGAGTCATGATGGTGCCCAGAAGATTAGAAGGTACTGCAGATACTGCTTGTGATGAATTTATACTTTTATCAAAACGCAAGGAATAGACATCAAGAGCTATCCTTGCACCAGAGAGAGACAGTGCCAAGGTTAAAGCACCTTTCTTGCATGCAGCTGTGGCCATGACAATGGATTGAATCCCAGCACAATAAAATGCTTCTCCAAACCCCAATAATAGCACCTGAGCCAAGAACCAGGAGTGGTCCCTGAGAATCACTCTTTATGCCCTTACTCACCGCCCACAAAAAAAAAGAACTAATTATGATGTACCTTATAGGTTTGGATTAGGAGGGAAACTAAGGGTGGCATGTAAATTCATGAATTGTAACACATACTAATCTGGTGGGGAAGTTGATAGTGGCTAGATGTTGTGGGTGTGTGGAGCAAAGGGGGTATTTTAAAGCCTCTATTTTTATGCAAATCCTTTAGAATACTACTGTAAAAAAAAGGACATCCATTTAGAACTATTCAAGTTTCCAAAACGCAAATGTATTATTTTTAATCAATGCAAATAAACATAAACATTTGACATCTGCAAATGTACATTTTTATGCCCACACAAAATCTGAGCATCCAATTAGAAGACATACACAAAGTCTCCCTTCGAAAGATCATGCTTCGCTATGGATGATGTTGCTGCCTTGTGTTGTCTTTTGTTTACCTTTTGCCTCTACAAGCAGTCCCACAAACTATTAAGGGCAGAGCAATGATGCAATCCAGTCATGGCCTGGAAAGCAATCATTTCTTTCAAAGTGTGTCCACTTTTTTTTAATATGTTGCCAATTGCTTTATATATTACCGATGTGTCTCTAAATCCATATTTTATACCATTTTGCAATTAACTCTTCAACAGATAGAGTTCAACAGCATCAGGGGCAGGAAGGGAACACTGTCTTACAGGCGATAAAAATTCACAGAAAAGCCACAGATGTAGCAGAGTGAGAATTACCACACCAGCAGGAACTGGAGATAAAGAGGATTACACATGATGAAATGCAGTAATTGACGAGAAGTCGCCGAAAAATACCAGATGGATGTCACCGCTCTATCTAACTCTAATGTGCCTTCGACTTACAGAGCATCGTGAGAGGTTCACTTGGAATATTTTCTTGAGTGTAATTGAAGTTTATTGATAGGTTGTTATTGCCCAGTTTAGATGTGACTATAAAAAATATATAGTTTTATATGCTTATGGCTCTACAGAGGAAAAAAGCTCATCATAATAATTGCCATAATATTTATTCTTCTGCCTCCATTAGACCTTCGCGGAGAATGTGGACAGTAACAGCTCCAGATAGCATGGAAATTGCAGGGATATTTTCAGGAGTGACTGGCGCATAAAAGATCAGATGTGCAATTTCAGATACTACCAAGGGAGACTTAGCAAAGATTTTTATGTCAGAGGTAAAAGAAAACAAATTTCTATGCTGAAATGAGTTGCCATAGGTGGTACCGTTTCCACTTCGTGATCAGGGGTTTACTCCCATTTAGTTTTCAGCACAGGAAGGGGATAAAAAAAAATAACTGTCCATCCCAGCTAGGATATTCATTTTGTAAGCACAGATGCCTTGGATCTCTGTAAAAGAACTCCCAACATTATAAACAAAAGCCATTTACCTCCACAACAAACATTTTAAATTAAGCTCGAAATAATGGGTGTGAAAGCGATTGCTTCTCAGAGCAGCAAGAAAAACTCTCCATGGGAATTCCAGGTACAGCTGAAATCTTATTGCTGACAAGTTAGGATAACCTGATAAGAAGCTGCTGGAAGGCCCAAGTCAAAGGGCCAGGCAACTTGATTATATTTTCGCAAGCTGAAAATCAAATTCTATTACTTAAAAAGAAAAACACAATTTCATTTTGAATGTTGGTGAGCTGCCTGGAGAAAGTAGAGTCAAGACATGAATAAGGTTCCTGGCTACTGGACCTAGAATTCTCAAAGGAAACAGGGGGCAAAATGAACCCCAGGAAGCAGAAAGGTCATCACTGCTCCCTTTCCATCTCTCTAGGCATTCTATTAGAAAACCACCAACACACGTGTTCCCATAAGCTGCCAACTTCAGTGCTGTGAGCGATGTGCTAATGTGGAGGAAGCCAGAAACATACTCTCAACCCAAACTTCCAAACTGAGCAAAGTGTTTCTTCAGAGACCACTTGTATGGGAATTTCATAGATTATTCATTAAAAATTCCAATTCCAGGTAGACACCACACACGAATCCAAATCTCTGGGCCATCTCTGTATAATCCTATATTATTATGCATTTCCCAAGCAAATATCATTTTCAGAAACGCATAGGAAGCATTGACTGGGCTTACAAAGATCAATTTTTGGAGAGAATGGAAGGCAAGTGAGTACATTATCAGCAGGAGAGGCCTTCTAGGCCCATAGCACCTAAGAGTAATTTGCAGATAGCAAGTTCTATTTTTAAATAAAATTTTAATTGAATTACCATGAGATACACAATTACAAAGTTGTTCATGATTGAGTTTCAGTTATACAAAGTCCACCATCCATCCCTTCTCCTGTGCACATTTTCTGCACCAATGTCCCCAATTTCCCTCTAGTATCCACTCCTCCTCTCACCCACACCTGCCTCTATAACAGATATTTCTCTTTCTCTTTTCTTTTTTCTCTCTTCCTTTTTTTTCCTTTTACACAATGTGGTTTGCACTATTTTTACATATCACTTTCCCTCCTTTCAGCACTTTTCAGTTCTGGTCCAGAGTGATCATTTCCAACTTTCCTTGTCATAGGGGAGTTTATCCCCTATTTCCTCTAGGTACACTTTGAGCATACAATCTGAATTCCAGTTTGGACTTCGCATCTATGTGTTATAAACAGAGATGCAAGAGATGTTGATTCCCTTAATCATTCAGACATCTTTCCTCAACAAGCCACTCCATTGACTTGGGACCAAGTTATGTGTTAGGCTCTGGAAGAATGTGTGAAACATACTCCAGGACCTTGTGGAGTTAGTTTTATCATGGAGACAATTGTGGGATGAACTGGGTTGTCCTGAACTTCTTCCATTGAATTCCTAAGCCTCGGATATTCAAATGTATTTGGGATATGGTGATTAGAGAATAGACTAAGTAAAAAGAAAATAATGGGTCTAAATTTAGTGTGGCAGATACCCTTATAAGAAGAAGATATAAAGACATAAAAAGAGGAGATAAACATTTTTTCTCAAAAAATACAGATAGATAAAAGGCACATGAAAAATATTCTACATCACTAATCATCAGAAGGGCACAATTCAAGCAGCAATGAAATTTCATTTCATACCACCAAGACTGGCACACATCAAAAAAAGAACAAGAACAACTACTGCTGGCATGGATGAGCAAGAGAAGGACTCTTTATTCACTGCTGGTGGGAATAGTTCAGTCTTTCTGGAAAAATATGTATATGGACAATTCTTTAAAACCTAGAAATTGAGCTTCCATTTCACCCAGTAACTCTATTTCTTGGGATGTATCCCAAAGGTCCAAAAACAAAATGGAAAAAAGATATATACCTCCCAAGGTTCCTTGCAGCACTATCCACAATAGGCCAAATCTGAAAATAACTTATGTATCCATAAATAGATGAGTGGATAAAGAAACTGTGATGCATTACAAAATGGAATACTCCTCGGCCATAAAATTGATAAAGTCATACAATTAGCTGATCCATGGAGGGACCTGGAGAATATCATGCTGAGTGAAGCTAGTCAGAGGGAGAGAGACCAACATAGAATGATCTCTCTTATATGAAGATATGAAGAAACATAATGGTGGAATAATCAATACCCAAAGATAATGGAAACAAAGAACATGAGACCTACAAGTCTCCAGTAGGAAACATGAGAACTGATCTTCAATAGGAAACATGCTAGTTGAGGGGGTTGGGGATAGCACAAAGAAAGGGCAACATCTGTGATTGAAGTAAGTATTCAACCTGGAAAAAGAAGTGGTGAGTGCTGGAAACTACTGTGAAAAATTACATATACAATGAAAATCACCTGTTATAAATGCAGACTGGTGGATCATTGGTTGAGGAAAGTGGAAACTGATGAAGAGATTGGAACTGAAATATTGTGTTCCTAAACTCCAATCATGAGTATGTTAATTCATGTAAAAGAGAGTGTGACTTCATGGAATGCCCAGAGTGTCAAAAAGAGAAGTCCAAAAATAAATCCATCTTCTACTTAGAGTCACAAGCTATAGATCTTAATACATATCCTACTTTCATGGACCTCATAACCTACGCCGGAAAAGAAGAGACAAAGACACTGAATTCTTATATGCCACAGATTGCCAGTGCAGAAATAGGATTTGTGGAAGAGATAGCCAAAGTGACCAAAAATGTACCCACAAGTCCAAACACATCAGCAGATTCCCTTTGGGGTATCCTTTCTTGGCAATGTGTACATTTTTAATGGTGAAACTCAGAATTAAGAAGGACAGAGTGGAGGGAATAGTTCCAAATCCCCCATAAATACTGGCACCATTATGACTTCTTATTTCCTCTTGTTCTTGGCTGAGATGGGAACTTATATTTTGATTATTCCCTGATAATTTATGTCATAATAATGATAATTAAAAGTTCATCATTGCAGCATTTCCTTTCTTCAGCTTTTCATTTCACAGCTTAAAAATGTGGCGGGACTAGGGAGATCACTCAAGTGATATGAATATACACACAACATATGTTAGGTATCCTGCACCAAATGCCTTTGCCCCCCAGAACCAAGAGGTGTCAGCCTAATGACTTCAAGTATCACTTCGCTGAAGTGTCAAACTGTCAGTCCCACATCACCATGCTTGGGGCTGGACCCTGGTCCAACAGTGACAGTGAGAATGGTTCCTATTTTAAAAAGAAAAAAAATGGTAAAAGGTTATAGATTTTAACAATTTCAAATGGTGCAAAATCTACAGAATCCATGACTCCATTATATAAAACTAGAATGTAGCCGAAGAAACAAAAGAGAGTTGGAAATACCAAAACAAAACAAAGGGAAACTAGGGAAACTTCAGGGAATTAGGACAGTTAAAAGTCAGGGAGTTTGTATGTGCCAGTAATATCGTGTGGCACTGTTTCTTTTTGCATATGAACATTAAAATGGGAAAATATTATGTACAGAAGGAAATTCTTATTCAATAGGCATAGATAATATAATAAATTTTATATTGCAGGGGGCCCTTTAACTCTGAACATTTTGCCATAGTGACTTGGCTTGGGCTTCAGTTGATTGGACATCAGCCATTCACCTCAGAACCTTGGATTCCATCTTTTGAACTGGCATGGTTCTCAACACCAGCACCAGGAATCAGTCTTCTACCAGGGAAGGACCTAATGGTGCCCTGGCATCGAATTGCTCGAGAGTGGGTTCATATGACACCCTGATGACTTGGTAATAGCAACAACTTACTTTCAGAGCAGGGCTTCCTGCATTGCCACCTAATGGTGAGATGAAACCAGAAGATGCTCCATGACACCTTGACTTTGACAAAGGGTCTGTGCAAAAACCAGGATCTCTAGCTACAGAAACCTGACTTCAACAACCATGATTGAAAAGAACTTTTACTGGTACCACAAAGAAAGATTTTGGATTAGACAATTTAATATGCCCAAAGCCTGTAGTTAGTCTTATACCAGGATGTTTCATGGTAGAATCTCCTTGCTTTTAGGCCAAACATTTCCCTTTCTATTCTTCCCATCTTTTATTGTGCCTATGTAAAAACTCTCTTTCTCTCTCTCTCTCACACACACACACACCTTTCTTTTTATTTCCTTTCCTTTCTTTTTCATTTCTTGTCTTTTAAATAGAGGTTCCCACCTTTTTCATAGAACCCTGGGACACAGATTACTTTATTTAACCACATATTTCTGCATTTTTCTATAAAACTAAAGATAAAGAAAAAAAGAAAAGCTGGGGCCAGGGGCCAAGTAGTCTCAGATGCATTGATGGAGAAAAAAAGTAAGAACAAAACTAACTGGCCAAGTCAAAGTCAACGACAATAGGATCAAGAGACCTAAACTTTAACAACCTAAACTTAAATATGCCCATTATACTAGCAGGTCATGGGACAACGGGTGGTGATATAGGATGCTCTCTGAGTTCTTTGATGGAGAGAGATTGACACTGGTGATGGGAAGGGCCTTAAGTCACTGTACATCTGAAATTCAACTATGAATTTGTAGATCACAATGGTTTCAATAAATTAAAATTAAAAAAAGAAAAAGAAAATCAGGAAGATAAATCCATGACATGTTGGAACATTGATTATTATTGCTATAGAAAGTCTGAGCTTTTTTTGGGGGGGGTCACACCCGGCAGTGCTCAGGGGTTACTCCTGGCTCCATGCTCAGAAATTGCTCCTGGCAGGCACGGGGGACCATATGGGGCACTGGGATTCGAACCGATGACCTTTTGCATGAAAGGCAAAAGCCTTACCTCCATGCTATCTCCCAGGCCCTGAAAGTCTGAGCTTTATGTGGACCATCTTTTTCCATATAGGGAGAAATGGTATTGGCATTGACCTCCACCACCAACAAAATACCAGGTCCTTCCAGCACTGTCCTTACATTATCCCTAGACCCCTCCTTCCCCCTTTTTCTTCCCCTCTCCCCTTGCCATACTTGGTAGTCTTAGTTCTGTAATTCAAGGTCAAGAGCTTGCTATCATTCAATACTGGCTGTATTCTAGTTTTGCTTCTTTATTGTTGGATACCCCTGTGACACTGTTTCTGAACCACCTGGCAGACATAACCCCATAGAGCAACAGTTCCATGGTGTCTATGGGGACACCATAGAGCAACTGTTCTGAGGATTATCCTTGAAGCATAAGCTTTGGAGACACCACTCCAGAGAAAAGGAAGGACAATACAAAGAGAGGCCCCATCTCCCCAGGATCAGTGGTCACTCTCAGACTTGACTTTGGACAAACCCTTCTCCCTCACAGAGAGTCCTGATTAAAAGAGATTACAGTCTCTTTTATTGCCCACTGTGTTGGTTCCAAAACCAATGATTATATTTATCTTCTCCCTGGCTCCTCACTTACCCAGCTATTCTTCTGCTATGATCCTGGCCCTATTACCCTGCACATATCCCAGATCCTCTTGTCCTATATAAGCATTGTTGGAATGGAATAAGGTGTCTCTGGTCATTTGTTGCATTAATTATTATAAAGTCCTTGTGGTGTATAGATGGATAGTGAGGCCTTTCTCAGCCCAGCCTGGTGCCTGTAGCCCCTACGGCCCCTACTGCCTAACGGGTCTGTAGGTATCAGGGTTATGGTGAGGAAATGATCTACAGAAGTCAGATGAAGTTTCAAGAGTCATCCAGCTTTATTATAAGGCTCTAACTGCCATGTACATATTCTTCACATGGCCTCTGAGCTAACCAGCCTTTCTACACCCAACCTGTGTCTCTTCTCTACCTACTGCGCCTTCCTTGCTGAGTCTGTTCCTCACCCCTCCCCTTAGGCCACTCTTAATTACCAACCACAGACCCCTCCCAGCTGTGAGAGGGTCTAAACATCCAGGTAAGATTAGTGTTTGGCTTCAAGAAGGGGTAACAGTCATCAACTTAGAACCCATTCTTTCCTAATCAGTGGGGAGATATGTACTTTGTCTCAAACACACTGGGCAGATGGAAGTTAACCCTCACTGGCAATTGTGTCAGCACGCTTTTGTGAGTTTTTGAGCCGCACCAGGCAGTGCTCAGGGGTTACTCCTGGCTCCACACTCAGAAATTATTCCTGGCAGACTCAGGGAATCATTTCGAATATTGGAAATTGAACCTGGGTTGGCTACTTGTAAGGTAAACATCCTACCAGGTATGCTATCACTCCAGCCCCCAACACACTTTATAATCCACAGAGGAGAGCTCTTATGTCTTTCTCGTCCTGATTTATTCCACTTAACATGATTTTTCTAGTTCCATCTACATTGTAGCAAAAGGTAAGCAGTGAGGTTCTGATTTTCTTAGGTAGCTATCCTGACCTCAGAGACACAACCCATCTACTACCACCCTGTGTCATTACTTTAATAGTGTCTTCTCAAAACAAAATCCCTATAGTTATTCTTAAGTCTCTTTTTAAAAATAAAAGCTTTAAAAAACCTAAAAGACACCCATATAGAACATAGGCTGTTACAAAATCAGTCAATGAGCTAGTGACTTGCAATGAAGGTCGAAATAACATCATGTGCACATATGACTTCCCTCCTCTGGGAATTTCCTCTAACACATAAGAATCTATAAGCTCCTCCCTTCCCATCAACCAACAATCTCCCACTCTCAACCCAAGTGTCCTTGAGACTGAAGTATAGGGCTCCCAGGTGACTAAGTTTTACCAAGAATTTGAAGACTGCAAGACGAGCTCTGATCTTTACCAAAATGACAATGATAGGGGTTATTGGGGTACATGGTTATCTGTTGAATGGCCCCTTTGGCTGAAAACTCCATTCACTTGTAGAATGAACCTAAAATCATCTTCTTTTTCTTTGATGCCTGTAGTCTTCTGTCCCATGCCTGAGCTCAGGATAAGCATAAATAAATATTTTTCAATTAATACTCAGTTTGTTCTATATACTGGCGGTTGTTTCTCCCTGGTCAAGCAAGCAATTTCACAACAGAGAAATTAATAGTAGAAAAAGATATAATATGAAATTGCTTGCTTGAGCCACCTGAGACTACTCCAAGAAGTAGCAAAATTTCCCCCCTTGCACCCCTAAATCCATTCTGAAACATAGGGCAGGAAATATGTCAATGACTGGAGAAAATGATTGTCTCAGCTCCTACCATTGATGGCAGAGGAGTGTACAACTCAAATGAAAAAGAAAAAATTGAGTCCATAACATCTAAACATAGTGCAAACACTTGTATCCATCCCAAGGAGCTCCACTTAACAGACTTTTTGAAGAAAACAAAGGAGAAAAGAGCATTCTTGAGGCTGCCTTGGAAAGTGTGAAAATGATCATTTGCAGAACACAGCTTCTGCCTTGAATGCTGATATGCCCACAATGTAGACAGAGATCAAAAGAGCGAGCACAGACAAACAAGGACCGAAAACGTGTCTCAAGGAGAACACCCAGGTTTGTACTGTCTGATACTGAAAAGCCTCCCATTGCAAGCTTCCTTTCTTCTTCATTTCCAAAGCACAGTTTGTCATTGCTGTCCTGTGCCAGGGTGACCAACTGAGTCTCCAATGCCCTTCGTTAAAGTGTGCAGAGAGCGGTGATGCCCAGAGCTTGCCCAGAGCACCAGAGCCAGCTGCCAGGACCCTGGGATGTGAGCCACTAGGCAGGAGCAAAGAGACCCCAAGCACAGGCATCCATAGGCTTTGATTTGCAAGAACAGCTTGAGACCCATAGCAACGTGGCCAACGTGAAAAACGCAAGATAAAAACATTCCATTTAATTAAAAGCCCACAGTTCAATGGTAGTGTAATTATTACAAGTGCATTTTATGGCTGTCTGCATTCATTTTGGGTACATAAATTAATATGCAAATGACCATCCCTTCTCATGTTCTTCACAAGTTCCCCTATCCATCTTTTCTTCGACATGTCAACTGCATAAAGCGTGGCTTTTTTTAATGCAAAATCAAATTCACATTTATGGGTCTTCTGAAATCTCCCTGTGTTACAGACTTTGTTTTAGATGAAGAGTGTGTAATTAACAGTGTTCACCTCTTACTGGCGCCTTCAGGACCACAGAGGGTTGACCCACACTTTGGATGTTCTTCTGGCAATTCAAGGACCACCTAGCAAGATATTTGTGAATTCCCATTCAGCCCATTCAGGACTTTATTGTGGGGAAATATTGTTTGAACTTACAAAAGAAAAACAAATTCCCAAACCATAGCAGAGGAACCAATGTTATTCACTGGGAAAATCTCTACTGAACCCCTTAACAGATGGTTTGTAGGTTCTTGGAAAATGCTGTGCACCTGGTCAACAAATCTACACTGAGGTGGGCATGCTGGAAGCATGGAGTGTACCACCCAGCTCATGGTCCCATTAGATAATTGCTAAACTGATTCTTAAACCATAAATTTAATTTTAAAAAATTCCAGAAATGGAGCTGCTAGGGAAAAAAATGTTTGCTTATACATGGATAGATATGAAGAGTATTATGCTGAGTGAAATAATTCAAAGAAAGGATAGACATAGAATAATCTCACTCATTTGTAAGACTTAAGAAAAATAAAAGGTAGTATGGTCATAATATTCAAAGACAATAGTGACCAGGGCTAAGAGGACTAGTCTGTGGGGGGAATCTTGCTATAAATAGGAGGAGAGTGCAGAGAAGGGACCACTATGACAATGAGAATTGGAAAGGATCACTCTGGACCAGACTGAGTGCTGTAAGGAGGGAAAGTGATTATCATGTAACCCCTTCAGTAACAATATTGTGAACCATATTGTCTAAAAGAAAGAAAATGAAAAAACACAGGAAAGAAGAAAAATGTCTGCCCAAGAGGTAGACCAGGAAGAGGGAGGGGAAAAAATTGGGAATATCGGTGGTGGAAATGTGTCGAGGTAAAGGGGGTGGGACATTGTATGACTGAAACTCAATTCTGAACAATTTTGCATCTGCGGGGAAGAAAACTCAAGTGTTTTGAACAATCTTGTAACCGTGGTGTCTAAATAAAGTAATTTAAAAAATAAAATAACTGATTTTTCACTCCAAAAAATATTTGATCCTGTAAATACCAGTGCTCATGTCTGGTCTAGATATACCACCAATAATATAATTCCTCTTGGACAGAAAAATATGCTCAATTCTCCAATCAACATGTCTCATTATAGCCAACAAACTGTACATGTCTGAACCTTAGTTCAAGTTTTCCCTTGGGGTAGATTCCTATAACAGGAGCTGCTGGAGCTTAGTATCCTCTTTGATAATGTTTTGAAAAAAATTACTTAATGGTTTTCTCAAAAGTTGGCTCATTTGAGAGATTAGGGATTGCATCCTTCCCCGAAATGTATTCACCGTAACTTCAATCTCCCATATTATGGTATTAGAAATGGCACCTTTGGGGGCTGGGCGGTGGCACTGGATGTAAGGTGCCTGCGCTAACCTAGGACAGACCGCGGTTCGAACCCCCCGTTCGCCATATGGTCCCCCGTTCCTGCCAGGAGCGACTTCTGAGTGAATAGCCAGGAGTAACCCCTGAGCGTCGCCGGGTGTGACCCAAAAACAAAAAAAAAAAGAGAGAGAGAGAAATGGCACCTTTGGGAGCTAACTAGACCTCTTGGTAATACTGAATAGACTCATCTTCTTGTAAAAAGTAGGACAAGAAAAGAGGAGAGAGAAAGGGAAAGGCCGGTCACTTGCAAACCAAAGAGCAAACCAAGCTGGGACCACAAGCTCTTATAAATCTTCAGCGTACAAAACTGAGATTCCCTTCTCCTTCACTTCAGTCTACTTGGTGGAAATATCTCTTCCATCTTGGCTGATGTGACGAGTAAAAATAGATTCCACATTTTCTTTGTAACATATCATGATGTTGACTATCTTAAGAAAGCACAGTAAACCTTTGTTCTTCTGAGAAACTCTCCTGGTGTGCCCATTCATTGATGCCTCTTCATATACTCAGAGAGTCTTCTCAGAATATACTTCATCTTCTTGAATCTGTGAACCTACATATTCCTGCTCATTAACCCCTCCCTTGGCTAAGATTCTTATCATTTTATGATTCCTCTTTGAGCCTTTTTTTCACAGCTCTTATTCCACCTGTAAGTATGTGTGTATAAAGGATGATGGTCTTAAAAGAGTTTCTATCCTGTCAGGTATTGTCAGTGGATGGAAAAGTCCAGTGAAAAAATTAGTCTGGCACTGCCCAGCATGGTTTCATTGTTCTGCAGACTACAGGTCCCTCACCCATCCACCAGATCCAGCACAAGAAGCCTGAATTTCTAGCATAATGGCTGCAGGAATGCTTTGTCACTTTCTTTGCATCTAAAATCAAGACTACCACTTAACCAGGACACTTCTTGTGAGGATGATTTCCCACACAATTTATCAAAAAGACAATACAATATATAAATACTATATAGTATTGTAATAATATTTAAAGATAAGGGCCAGGAGGACTAGTTCTTGGTAGAAAGCTTGCCATAAAGAGTAGGGGAGTAAAGTCAAAGCAGAGAAGGAAGCACTATAGCAATGAGAGTTAAAAATGATTACTCTGGGGGCCAGAGCAATAGTGCAATGGTACAGTGTTTGCCTTGCACACAGCTGACCCAGAACAGACCATGGTTTGACCCCCAGGCGTCCCATGTGGTACCAACAAGCCAGGAGCGATTTCTAATCACATAGCCGGGAATAACCCCTGAGAGTCGTTGAGTGTGGCCCCCCCACCAATAAAAAAAATTTTGTTTAAGCTAATAAAAAAAACTATCACTCTGGATAAGAACTAGGTACTGAAATGATAAAAAAAAAATTGATATGCATAATACCCCTCAGTAGCAATATTGAAAACCATGCTGTCTAAAAGGAAAAACAGGAGAGAGAGAGAGAGAGAGAGAGAGAGAGAGAGAGAGAGAGAGAAGAAAAAGTCTGCCCCGGAGGCAGGCAGTGGGGAGGGTGGAAGGGAAACCCATTGGTGGTGGGAAATGTGCACTGAGGAAGGGTGTTGGATGTTTATAACTGAAACTCAATAATGAACAACTTTGTCTTTTTGTTTTTTGTTTTCTTTTTAAATTAAGCTTTATTTAAGCACCATGATTACAAACATGTTTGTAGTTGTGCTTCAGTTTTAAAAAAAGATACCCCCTTCACCAGTGCAACATTCCCACCACCAATGCCACCCATTTTTGTCCTCCTTCACCCCCTGCCTGTATTCAAGACAGACATTCTATTTTTCTCACTCACTACCATTATCATTATAGTTGTCAGTATAGTTATTTCTCTAATTGGACTCACCACTCTTTGTGGTAAGCTTCATATCATGGGCTGGTCTTTTCAAAGCTCATTTCTATTGTCTGGGTATTACTACAATGATATTTTTTATTTTTCTTAAATCCTACAGATGAGTTAAACTATTCTATGTCTATCTCTCTCCCTCTGACTCATTTTACTCAGCCTTATAGTTTCCATGTCATTCATTTATAGGAATATTTTATGACTTCATTTTTCCTGACAGCTTTGTGTATATGTGCCACAGTTTCTTGAGCCACTCTTCTTTGTTGGGCATCTGGGTTGTTTCCAGATTTTGACTATTGTAAATAGTGCTGCAATGAATATAGGTGTGCAGGAACATTTTTCTGTTGTGTTTTTGTGTTCTTAGGGTATATCCCTAGGAGTGGTATAGTTGGTCATATAGGAGCTCAATTTTCAGTCTTCATATTGTTTTGCATAAAGGCTAGACGAAATAGCATTCCCAGCAGCAGTGAATGAGAGTTCCTTTCTCCCTACATCCCCGTCATCCCTGCCAGAACTGATTGTTCTTGCTCTTTGTGATGTGTGCTAGTCTCTGTGGCATGATATGGTACCTTATTGTTGTTTTGATTTGCATCTCCCTGTTGATTGGTGATGTGGAGCATTTTTTATGTGTCTTTTGGCCATTTGTATTTCTTCTTTAAGAAATGTCTGTTCACAATAATGAATAACTTTGCAATTGTAAAAAAAAGCAACTGTATTACGAACAACCTTATAAACATGGTATTTAAAGTATTTTTATTTTAAAAAGACAATGCAAGGGAATTTCATTGGTATCAATTCATCTTTATCTTTGAAGTGCGTTTATCTTTGGGATATCTTTTTCTTTGGAAAACTTTTTTCAGAGTCCCTGCAATGGCACCAAACTATTAAAATGGCATTGCACAAATGCCGGATGTATTTGAAAGCCCATTTCCACTTCAAACTCCAGAGTTTGCCTGTCTGATTTACTCACATGACCACAGTATGTCTCTAAAAGGAAAACCAGCAACACATCCAAATTCTACCTGCATACATCATTTCCAGTCCTCGTGTGTCAAGTGCTGTAAGAATATTTCCACCCTAAAGAACTAATCCTGCATAGACTATAAGTCAAGGCAAGAAAGCAAATTTCCAATTAGGCATGCCAATAAAAGCAACGCATTGAATCCTAGTCGTGGGGATTAGAAAAAGAGATGATGAAATTCAGATTCAGCATCACCCCTTTGCTTCCTCATTCAGAATTTCATTACCCACACTGGGAGAGCAAAACCAGAGAAATCAATCGCACTAAGTAATTAGTAGTCATTGCCTGTCTGCTGTGCTTGCAGGACAACCAGATGTAGAGGAGAAACCCTAGGAGATTGCACTCTGGTACCTGGTTTTCAAATGAGGCCACCTTGGAAAGGAGCTATTTTCAGAGTATTAAGTGGGAGCTGTGCCAGGGTATTAGATTTTTGTTTGTTTAGTTGATGGAATTGTTTTGTTTCTGTCTAAAAGGTAAGTGGTTCATTTACTCTCCATTCAACAGGCTCATTTCCAGTTCCAGATGAGAAAAGCCTCCTTGGGAGGCTTGTGTGGCCAGCTCCTTCTACATCGTATCAGGGTGCCCACCAGAAGCTCTGCAGCTGGACTACCATGCATCCAGAGGAGTAAGATGGTTGGAAAATGGTTGGATGTGGAGCAAGAAATCAACAAGGAGACAGGAGGTCTGCGAGGACTCATTTTCCACATCTATAAAACGGATCTTTGGAGCCTACTTTTCAGAGGTGCTTCACTGTGAAAAGGAGTCACAATCTGTGGCATACACAGAATATAAAGCATGGAGTACACAGAATATGGCTCAGTGAATGAGGACTGGTCTGAGTGGTCTAGCCAAGTCAAGTGCTGTTCATGGTTCTGAGGATTAGATGACAAAAATAGGCCCCACATCTCTAGATCAGAAGTTGTAGTGAGTCTCACTGGGCCAAAGTCACGTAGGTGACCAAGCTCGGTTCCTTTCTGGAGGCCCTTGAGAAGGATCCATTTCCTGTCTTTTCCAGGTTTTAGACCTTAAGCTTGATTCCCAGCATTGTCCCAAAAAGGGTCAAGTAGAGGGCAGTTTCTAGAATCATTTAATATGCCTTGGCTCCCAGACTACTTCCTCCAGTTTCTTCACCTACAGCTGCCTGGTCCTTGAGTCCCATTGCTTCCTCTCTGGTTCTCTTTTGCTTCCTTTTTTTCCTTCTCAGAACTGTTGTGCTAACACAAAGCCCACCTGTCTAAACAAAAATAATATCTTATTTAAGGGCAGCTATCAGCAATGATAGGTCACCTGAAGACTTACTGGCTCTCTGTCATTGGAACATCATGCCCAGGAGAAGGAGGAAGAATATCTCAGAGATTATCGTTTCACCCACCAGAGTTCATTTGATCTCCTCTCACACCAACATAATCTCTGTGTTACTTCCACCAGAGCTTGTACAGTAATTTAAATCTGCACTTCCTTTCCACTAGAGGTAAGTTTCCCCCTACCATATAACCTATCCCTGACTGTCTTTTTTCTCCCTTTATGGGAGAATATAAAAGTTTAGCCTCGCTTCAAGAACAGGGTATGAGAATGAAATGTCACTCAGCCTGAGGTTCCAGTACTCTTCCCCTCACACCCAAAATTTCCCACAATGCTTTTAGCTATTTGTCATCAAAGCCAATGTTTTCCTGCATAGTGATGAAGCTTAAAGATGCCCGTGAATATAAAAATGTCCCATTATCAATCAATATGTACTACAAATAATTAAAGCAAATTGAACTTGCTAAAAACAAAACAATCTGAGACTTAATAAACATTATGGCAGTTACTGATGAAAAGGAGAGGGATGAGGGAAAGGGCAGAGGAGTCTTTGGGGCAGAGACATAGCAGTAGAACATTGATGGTGGTGGAAGTATGGTGATTACACACATACAGAGATAAAGCTAAACCTATGAAATTCTATAATATTGTAAGTCAAGAATGAAAATAAGGAGGAATGCTGGGCCACAGTCCTCCAGGGCTCAGGAGGAAATAGCCCTGTACTCAGGAGTTAAGCATGGTGGTGCTCAGGTAGTGCCAGAGATGGAGCAAAAGTTAGTTGAAGCAGCTACATGCAAGGCAAGTACCTCATTTCCTGAACTATATTTTGGGCCCCAAAATATTTCTTCTTTTTTAATTTTACTTTATTAAAGCACTGTGACTTTCAAAGTTATTCAGAGTTGAGTTTTAGATATACTATAGTCCAGCACTGACTCCACCACCAGTGTCAACTTTCATCTACTAATGTTTCCAGGTTCTCTCCCCCAAGTTTGATTTCTTTTTTGGTGGGGAGGTCCCATACCCGTTTGATGCTCAAGGGTTACTCCTGGCTATGCACTCAGAAATTGCCCCTGGTCCGTCCTACGCTAGCGCTTGCAAGGCAGACACCTTACTTCTAGCGCCACCTTCCAGGCCCCCCAAGTTTGATTTCTTAATCAAAAAATTGAGAAGCCTCTAAATTTCTCTTCCAGATCTTAGGGGGTTTCCCCTTTTATTGTATTGTGGATTTATTATATACTGAATCTTAAATTATTTCTGTATTTATTTGCCTATATAAGTATTATTTACTTGTGGAGGGAACATATTATCTATAGAAGAAGTCTTCTATAAATACAAAAATATCATGATAATATAGGAAGTAGCTACTTAATTCACTGGAAGGCCAGTACGCTTTTTTCTTCATAGCACCTAAGGATTAGAAAACATTGTCTTTATTTGCTTTTAGAAATTAGATGGAATAAGACTTGACTGTAAGTTGCTAGAGTGTAAGATTTAAATATAAAATATAAGCACCATGGGGCCGGGCGGTGGCGCTGGAGGTAAGGTGGTGCCTGCCTTGCCTGCACTAACCTAGTACAGACCATGGTTCGATCCCCCGGTTCCCCGTATGGTCCCCCAAGCCAGGAGCGACTTCTGAGCACATAGTCAGGAGTAACCCCTGAGCATCACTGGGTGTGGCCCAAAAAACAAACAAGCAAAAAAAAAATATATATATATATATATATAAGCACCTCGAATTGGGTGAGGCTGCCCCAGGTACCGTGTTTCTAACCCCTGGTCTGATGATTCAGGAAAGATATTCATTGGAGTCAAATCACTTTATTCTTCATGGTTTTTCTCTGCCATGATTCTCTCTACCACCTGCTTTCCTTGTCGAGCTCTCCCTGACCTGGGCTCTTTGGCCATGTCTTTTTTTTCCTTGTGCTCTGACTCCAAAATCCAGCACTCTTTCTTTATTATCCAGAAAATCACCAGATTGGGAGAAGGCCCTGTAATCCAGGTGTGATTCTACATACTAAAAGAGGTTAGGGAAATAGGAAGTTAGGAGAAGAGTCTTTGTTAGGCTTTTACCTAGGTTTACACTGGAATATGATGGGACTCAAGTTTCAGTGTGTCCATTAGTCAGGGGAGAGAGTGGAGAACTTTCTCCAGATATCCCAGGAGTCCTTGTATGCAGTCACATCTCCCAAAGATTATAGTTGAGACAGAAATTGTCACAGGTGCGCCAATCCCCACTCCTCAGCTTAAGGCTCCTCACCCTAAACTCTTGTCATCATGATCCAGACTTTATAATATTATATAGTGTTGTGTCTTGGAGATCTACATAATTCTAGATTATTCCATCATATTTGATCAGCAACCCATGTGGTAATCCACACAAAAGTGTGGCCTTACACATGAGAAATGAATATAAATAATAAGAAAAGCTTCAGGTTGTTAGTCAGTGCCTATCATGTGAACTTATGTTGAACTCTGAAAAAGAAATATGCCCAAGAATATTATTTCCTTCCACCTCCTCCTTTCACATTTCCATGCCAGATGTGAGTTTATGCTCATGCTCCTCATCACCAAAACACCGGGCTCTCAGTAAATGTGACAACAATATTTGCGAATAGTAAGATATAATTAGGGCCAATCCCTTTAAAGATTTATTTGAGCGTGTTACCCAGAATAAGAAGTAACACAAAATTAAAATGAAGCGTTGAGTGCCACACAAATAAATGCAAATTCTACTCAACAAATCGTTTCTTGCTAAACAATGTCAATGTCCCTAGGATATTTGGTAGTTGGCCAAGATCAACCTTGGCATCAGGCATTGGAAAACAAAGAAGCAAAAAAAAAAAAAGCAGGGTCTCAAATGCCTGCCTTTTCAGAAAAATCACAATATAGTACATCCTCTCCTTGAATTTTCATTGTAACCACTTGACATCATTTTCTGGTGTCCCATTAAGGCTGATTTTATTCAATGTCAGGGAGAGAGACATTAAAATGAGTAACAAAGAAGATGACATAATGCATTGCAAAGCATCAGAGATTTTTTTTTTACCAAATAATTAGTTCAAAACATTTCACTAAAATACCAAATGGTATTGAAGGAATTGCATTCTACTAATCAACAGATAGGACGCACCTGTTTATGCATTTCCCACATCAGATATGCAGATTCGGGTTCCTGGAGTGACATCAATTACAACATGATGTGACCATTTCTCAGGAGGGGCGATCACACTGGCTTCAATTCTGAAAGCCTTTATTTTTGTTCTGTACCCTTTAAGAAAACAGCGTTGCTGCAAATGTCCAGCATATCATTTTCAGTCAGGATTGCAGGCAAAGAGTTGTTGCAAATATGATCTCCAGTTAAGTAAAGGACACTGTTTCTGTTAGAATCCTGAGAGATTTGCTAAGTAAATAGAAACTGCAATTTGTAACTTATTAAAAAAAAAAAAAGACCTAGGCAGATGGGGCTACATAAAAAGTATTGGAAGAGATTGTGGATTCTGATCCTAAAGACAATCATGGCTATCACTGTACGAGTGAAGCAGAAGGACAAACACAGTAAAGGGGAAAGGACAAAGACCCGATGTGGACCCAAGCACCTCAAAAAGCTGAAAGGTCAAGGGAGACACCCTTAAAACATTTGGAGGGAGAGTGATCCATATTTCAGGTCTTTATGTGTTAGAATGTAATTTTGTTACTTGAGGCCACTAAATTACAGCAATGTCTTAGAGTACCTTCAGGAAATGAATACAGTTAGTCCTCAGTAAAATATTCTTTCACAAATGGAGATACAAAGTGAAGAGAGGTGGTGAAAGTTATCTAGGGTCATGTAGCCTCGATGTAGCAGAACCAGGATTGACACTTAGTCAACCTGGTTTCCACATCTGGAATAAGAGCTCATCGGTGAAAACAAAGCATTGTATTTATTCTCTGAGATGGAAGGGACCCCGCATTGTCTATCCACCTGAAGGTACTGCGAGGGGGAGGCACACAATCTCATCAAAAGTGGCAGAGGATTTGAATCGACACTCGTCCAAAGATGGCATACAGAGAAAAAATTATCATCCCTGATAAT
>PVKC010010863.1:0-25285 GCA_004027635.1 Crocidura indochinensis
ATATTTGGAAAACAAAGCAGAGTTAGTAGTTTATGGTGAAAGACACAGCATTAGCTTCATTTTTCTAAAGATATTTTAGATAAATGTAAAGGCAGATTGTAAATACATTTTAGAACTGAAGACAGACTCTCATGGCCTTATTCTTTGCAGTTTTATGAAACATTGTGAGCTTACAAAGGATTAATCTACTTGATGCTTCGTCTCTATATTGAAGTCTCTTAGATAAGAAGGAGCCATTGATCAATTTTCTCATTCTGCCAACTTCTGTCATCAGCTCTGTCAAGTAGACTGATACAGCTTACAAAGAAGTCCTTTGAGACAGCTTATTAAGAAGCTAAAGAGAATTTTTTAATAATAAAAAATGCTTGCTGACTAGACATGATATTAGCAAAAGACATAACTCAAAACCTACATGGGAAATCTTTAGCCATGGTGTGATTTTAGATTTCCTCAAGAGAGAGAATGTGCATGTAACTTGAGTTAGTGATTAAATCTAATAATAAGAGGTACTCATTCCAGAACATCTGTAGGCACTTTGAGATTGTTTAATATTACTTGATATGCTGTATTCCCCCCATCTCATTGGATTTGGATCATACCTATGGCACTCAAATGTTATTCCTGTCTTTGTATTCAGAAATTGCTTCTGGCAATGGGAAGTCAGGGACCAAATCTGGGTCCTTCCCAGGTTGGCCACGTGTGAGGCAAATGCTCTATCACTGTGCTATCACTCTGGCCCAACTATGCTCTATTTCTTATGTTATTGCAATAGCAGAGGTACACTCTAGAACTTATTGTATACATTAATTTGATTGCTCAGTAATATATTTATCAGGCAAATTGCGACAGGTCAAATTAAATTTGTGGAGATAAATTAGTCGTGATTTCCAGGTAGTAAAATACAAGTGGTATAAAATATCAAAGTTCTCAAATCAAAAAGTGAAAGAAAACCAGCCACTTTTTAAACAATGCAGGCTATTTAATAAGTTATTGTTCAAGTATTATTGCATAGTCAAGAAAATATGTATACATGTGTACAAATATTATGTCTGGAGAGATAGTATAAGAGTTTTACATATAGCCAATCACAAATTGATCTCTGGTGCCAGTAACCTTAATAAAACATAAGATGTGCTCTGAGGGCCCCTGACATCTAAGGGGGGTGACCCGGATAATTCCAAGTACCCCAGAGCCTTGAGTAGCCATGCATCCTTGGTCTAGCATATTGAATTAGGGGCTTGATGCCAAAAATTGCACCAGGGAACCCTGAATTTTCTGGTCACTTTTTGGAGAACACTCACCCCAAATTTAAAAATCAAGAAATGTTGTTTTATAGAATTAAGTTGATTTTCTTTGTAACAAAATTTTAATAAATGTAATAATTTATAATAATTTTATGTTGTAATTGAACAGTTTCTACACAGCACATTATGATCCTTAGTAAATATTACATCTTTCATTTACCATTATTCAACTAACCCATTTTACCTGATTTACTCACCTCAAATTTCTTTTTTGCCTGTGATGATGTCTATCTGTTCCATAATCTAACTGTATAGTTTTAACCCTGAAATAAACTTAATTGGTAGATCACAACTATGCAAAGCACTGAGTTGGATCCTTGGCATAATATTACCTCCCCTACTACTGCTGGCTCTGCTTCTGGAGCTCAAATCAAGTTATGTTGAGGTGGCTCTTTCCAGAGACTGCTAGATAGGATCCCTAAACTTCAAACATTACTAGATAATTTCAATCATATATCTAGTGCTATGTTCCAATATTCCTAAATTCTGCACTGTAATCTGCAGCAGAAGTTTAACTTTCATGTAAAGCCAATAATCACTGAATCATTTTTCCTAAATATCTCAAAAATGATTTTAATTTTTTGATACTAACTTGAATAATGTACAGGCTTATGAATATTTTTAGCTAAAGGTTTCACTTTTACCATACATATTTATGAAAATAGTAATGTATACTAAATTTTTAAATTTAATTTTTTTGTCTCACCACATACTTGACTATATATTTAATCCTTTACTTTTCAAAATTTGTGAGACAAATACTGCTATATATTTATTTATATTTTCATTGAGAAACTTGTGATTTACAAAAATACATAATACATATTTTTAAAGTTAATACTAAATACTGGGCATCTTTGAAAATAATTGTCTACTGTTTAACATGGATTCTAAAAAGTAAATAAATAAAGAATGAAGAAACATTTTAATTTTCTTCTGTTGGGAAAACGTGTAATCTAGCCTAAAAGATATGACTTGAAAGGGTAAAGTTAGCAGAAAAAATTGTTTTTTGTTATAAAAATCTATGCCAAATAGTAAACAAAACATTTGAAAATTTTATAATTTGAGCTTGTCTCTGTTATATTTATAAAGTTCTGGAGGATCAAGCATGAGTTGTCTTTATCTCTATGAATGAGGTTTGAATTTTAGGATCAAATAATTTTATTCTATTTCACCTTTCATCCAATTAAAAATAGCTGCTCTGACTAAACTAAGTTGAAAATAACTGGAAGTGCTTTAAAATTACAAATTGAAGTTTCTCCTTTAGCACCAAAATGTTTTAAAATCAACATTTTTATTCCAGATAGGCATTGTACTCTCACTCATTAACATAGTCATGATAGTTAGTGTAGTTATTTCTCTCACTGCATTCACCACTCTTTGTGGTGAGCTTCATATTGTGAGTCAATCTTTCTGGCCCTCATCTCTATTGTCTCTGGACATTATTACAATAATATCTTATATTTCTTAAAACCCATAGGTGAATGAGATTATTCTGTGTCTATCTCTCTCCTTCTGATTTATTTCAGTCAGCATAATAGTTTTCATGTCCATCCATGTATAGAAAATTTTCTAACTCCATCTCTTTTAATGGATGCATAATATTCCATTATGTATATGTGCCATGGTTCTTTAGTCATTTATCTAATATCTAATGAAAGACATCTTCGTTGTTTCCAGATTTTGGCTATTGTAAATAAAGCTGCAAAGAACATATGCATGCAGAGGGCATTTTTGTATTGTCTCTGTGTTCCTAGGGTATATATCCGTAGGATCATATGGGAGCTCATATTTTATCTTTTTCTGTATCTCCATTTTCCCCTTTAGAAACTGTGGTTTTATTGTTATTGAAAATCTATAAGACATATAAATTTGCCTTCGTTCAACACCCAGTTGTTATAAAGAATGATTATTTCCAACTATCATTGTTACAGTTGTCCCTTCTATGCCCTAATATATCCAGGCATATATATATATATATATATATATATATATATATATATATCCAATTATCCTGTCATGGACCAATATTTCTAGCTCTAATCTATTATTATTGGTTATTATTACCATACTACCTAATGTGTTATGCTAATACTAGTGTGATCATTCTATGTCTATCTCTCTTGCTTTGACTCATTTTGCTCAGCATAATACTCTGCATATCCACGTATAAGCAAATCTTATGACTATTTTTCCCAACAACTTTGTAGTAGTCCACTGTGTAGATATATTACTCTTTCTTTATCCATTCCTCTATTCTCAAATATTGTTGTTTGTTTTTTAGTTTTTAGCCACACTTGATGATGCTCAGGGGTTACTCCTTGCTATGCACTCAGAAATTGTTCCTGGGTTGGGGGGCCATAAGGGAAGCTGGGGGATCAAACCACAGTCCATCCTAGGCTAGTGTGCGCAAGGCAGAAGCATTATTGCTTGTGCCACTGCTCTGGCCCCATATTCTCAACAATTTTAAGTTATGTTCAACAGAAGATGTTTTCTAAAATACTAAGTTCGTTGGTTTCAGCAGCTAAATTTATTTACCTTTATTTACTTTATTTACCTTTATTTAATTTCAATAAACTTGCAGTGAACTCTGAGGTTTAATTTTTAGAGTGAGTAGTATTCCATTGTGTATATTTATACCATGACTTATTCATTTTATTTTTTGCCATCAGACAGATGACTGATTATTTCCACATTCTGGCATTTTTTGTAACTGCTATAATTAACTTTTGTGTGTATTCATTCCTTTCAATGACTGATTTTGTGTTCTTGGCATAGTTACTAAAAATGTAAAGATTATTGATATATTGAAACTTTGTTCTTATATTTCTTATATTTTCTTATCTTTTATATTCTTATGTTTTCTTATATTTTAAATTGTACACATAAAGTGATTTTTTCCAATTTTTCTCCCAGTAGTGAAAAGTATTGTCTTAGCCCACCTAACTTTTATTCTATTAAAATTTTCTTTATTAGTTGGGGGGATACTCAATGGTACTCAAGTCTTACTCTTGTCTTTTAACTCATAGATCACTATTTGTTGAGCACAGGTATGGGACATCAGGAATTGAATATGGATCATTTGCCTTATCATATCATTGATCCTGATTCTATTATTTTTGACATTTATCATTATTTCTCTGGTGTGAGATGATATCTCAATGTCAACTTTATCTTATTTTAATTTTTACCTTGATTTTATTTTTTCATATTATCTTTATATAAGTACCATGGTTTCAAAGATGTTTGCAATTGGGTTTCAGTCATAAAAAATACACCTCTTTTTACCAGGGCAACTTTCCCAACTCAATGCCTTCCCATCTCCCTCACCTTTTACACCCTGCCTCTATTTGAGACAACCATTCAATTTCTTTTACTCATTACCATCGTCATGATAGTTGTTACTGTATTTATTTATCTAATGGCAATCACCACTCTTTCAGGTAAGCTTCATAACATGGGATGGTCCTTCTGGTGGCCTTCATCTCTTTTGTCTCTATTGTCTCTGGGTATTATTACCTACCATCTTTCATTTCTATTGAATCCAACAGATTAATGAGACTATCCTGTGTGTCTCTCTCACCATCTGACTCATTTCACTCAGCATAATAGTTTTATCCATGTATAGGAAAATTTCAGAACTTCATTTTGCCTGACAACTGTGTAGAACTCATTGTGTAGATGTACCACAGTTTCTTTAGCCACTCTTCTATTGTTGGGTGTCTGGGTTGTTTCCACATTCTGGCTATCATAAATAGCACTAAAATGAACATAGTTGTACAGAGTGCAGTTTTGTATTGTATTTTTGTGTTCCTATGGCATATCCCCAGTCAGGTATTGCTGGATCTTTTGGGAGCTCAATTTCCAGTTTTTGAGGAATACCCATGTTGTGTTTTAGAGAGGCTGGTTTAGATGGCAATCCTGAATTAGCAGTGACTAAGTGTTTCTTTCTCCTCACATCCCTGACAGCACTGATTTTTCTTGTTCTTTGTCTAGTCTCTATGTTGTGAAATGGTACTTCTTTGCTGCTTTCATTTGCATATCCCTGATGTTTAGTGATTCGGAGCAATTTTTTTCATGTGCCTTACTGCCAACTGTACTTATTTTTTAAGGAAGTGTCTGTTGATTTCTTCTAATTTTTTTTATGGGAGAAGATTTAATTTTTGTGATTATTTTTGTCAGTACCTTAAATAGCTTAAATATTAGCTCATTATCTGATGGGTGTTTGATGAATAGTTACTCCTATTCTATGGGTGGCTTTTGTATCCTAATCACTGTTTCATTTGAGATGCAGAAGTTTAATGTAGTACCATTTGTTTATATCTGCCACAGCTAGCTTGATCCAAACACATTAGAGAACTTCTTGTAATTCTCTCAAAGAAAGTGGTGCACAAATGGTGAATTATGACATATGAAATATGAGCAGTCGTGAGGAGGAAACAGCATTCTGATTTATTGGTCAAATATTGGAGGTATTTATTGTTTTTTTTGCCAGTTTGTTTATGGTTTTTTTGTATCTTTTTTTTTTATTTGTATCTTTGTAAAGTACAACATATCTCTCTTAATAGAAGCTTCATCAATATACACTGATCTTCAAAACAATTCACATGACTCTATGTGGTTTGCAGACCTTATGAATAGATATATTTTAATTAAGAACCCAGAGGATAAAAAGAGGGTAAATTTTAACATCTCAGAGTAATTCCTTTTTGGTTAGGTCTTAGGTGTCAATTCTGATATAGATTAAAGGATTTTGTAAAGAAACTAGTTTTTCCTATCAAATTTCCATTTTACCTGAGGGAACAGTTTTGCTTTAGGGGTTTATCACAGGCAACTAATTTCCTAAGGTTTGACTAGGAAAACAGTTTTAAGAAGGGGCAATAAGGGGCCTGAGAGAGAGCATCGAGGTGAGGTCTTTGCCTTTCATGTGGCAGTTCAGTGGCTCAAATCCTGGCATCCCATATGGTTCCTAGAGCCTATTTATTGTTTTTTTGGGCAAAAAAACTCCCCAGTGATGCTCAGGAAAGACTGTGGTTGATCCCCCCCACGTCCCATATTGTCCCCCAAAGACAGGAGCAATTTCTGAGCACATAGCCAGGAGTAAACCCTGAGCGTCACTGGGTGAAATAATTTTCCCAGGGACAAACATTTATCGTTGACAGTTGTGAAATGAAGGTGAACATCATTGCTTCACAACTCTGCCACAAGAACTACCATATAATACTATCTTGCCTATCTTAAGTTAAGGAAAGTTGAATTTTTTTCAAGATGTGAAATTATCCATGAGAATGGCAAGATATTGGTTCTAGTTTTGAATGAGTTAAGCTTTTAGTAAAAGTTACTTTATAATGTTGGTCATACTTCACATCAATATCTAAATTTTCAATGAGTTTATGCCCATGCCATACTACCAAGAATGATTTTAAGTGTGTCATGTTGGCAGCATGATTTTGTTGTTGCTGTTTTTCTTTTGGGTGGGATTGGCCACGTTCATCAATGCTCAGGGATCACTGTATTCTCTGTATTTACTGTGGACTATGTACTCAGGGAATACGTAATAGTGAAGTTAATACTTCATTATTGACTTTGTGCTTAGGAATTGAACAGCTCAGAAAATTGAACACTTGCAGTGTGCAAGTGTTGGTAATATTGCTCTTTGCCTGTACTATCTCCCTGGCTCCAAAATATAATTTTTAAATAGTTCTACTAAGGATGAAAAATTAGGAGAAATTAGGTTTTGAAATTCTTTGAAATAAGACAAAAATATAAAGTTCAAAAAATTGTCCACAAAATTCCCAATGGACAGTATTGTAGCTACTACTTTGTTTAAACAGTGTGGGATTGTGCTGGGTAGATGAATAAGCAGTGTGATTTCAAGATCTTCCTAAGCAATGCTGAGCATAGGTCTGTTAGTCCATACCACCAGGTGATGTGAGCAGTGACATCTCTGGGCCAGAGTATTAAACTCTATTGATCTGAATGGCTTTCTGTATCCCTAAGCACTGAATGGAGACTCAGAAACCAAATGAAAATTAGAGTAATCTGAAAACTTTAAGAAACAAAATACTCTAGAACAGTTTACCTATGTATACTAATTCATTTTGAAGTTTTGCATTTGCAAAGAAAGTAAAATCTATACACTTGATATATTTATTTAGTTTAATTTCAATTAAGCAGTTATTGAAATATAGAATTGTTTATAAAAGAATATGTGTCTTCTCGAGATGATTACTCTGAATATTTAAAAATTATAAATAACCCACACTATTGAGCTTTAAATTGAATTATTTTATTTTAAATATCCACAGTACAGAAATTCATTAGACATGAATAGCACATTATTATTCATACATCCAAGGAATAATTCCAGAGACAAATCAGTGGAACAATTACACCGAACACAGGAAGAAAGGTCCAAGAAAATATTTCTTCTTAAAGATATAGGCCCAAACTTTTATACATTTATTTTTGCCTTGGAATATTAACACAAATAGTGGTAGTCATTGTTGTTTAACAAAAGTAAACTATTATTAGTCACACTATACTTATAAGCCCAGAAAAACAATGGGCAGGGATCCATGTTGTGATGGTATTTTTAAGAAAAGTACATTTCAAATGGCATCTCTGGTTTAATTTTTGGAAAACTCTAGTTCTCAAAGTAACTGTAAAAATTTCCAATGGCAGTTTGTCTTTCATGGCTTATTTGCTTAGCTGCATAAACAGGTAATGATATTTACATGTTGAATCAATTGATGTTACAATATGGTAGTAAACTAAGAGCATACTAAGAGAATGTTGTTCGCTGTTTGTCCTTTACAAGCATTCTTGTTGGTGAAGTTGACTTCTACATTACTAGGACTTGCTTGCTCGTCATTGTTTGGATCCATATTTTTTTAGGGATGCAGAAAGACTCAGTTGCATGCTTTTCACTTGAAATGGTAGCTAGAGACAATGTTTCTTACCATTATACTAAGTTTACTGAAGCTATTAAAGTTAGATTTGAATGAGCCAAAACATTTATAAATAATCATATAAATAGGATCTTCACTTTTAATAGCACAGCAGTAAAATTGTCTTTCAATAGTGTAAGTTCTTATTGGTGTTTTTAAGTCACCTAATAATATGTTCTAGCCTTATTATATTATAAAGACTAATGTAATAGGGTGTGAGTACTATCTATACATATTTTCTGTTTATACTGAAGCCCTTTCAAAAGTATAGGTATATTGTCTAAAAAATGAACACACATACACATAGATATAAATAAACTAAAAGATTTCTGTTTTCATAAATGACTGAATGTTAGTAGTACATAAAGATTTGGTCTCTGCAGTCATTTTGTTTTCCGTATAATATTTTTTCATAATTATCCAAATTGCTAAAAAACATTGGTTAACCATTATTTTCTATTAATTACACTGACTTCTCATTGTGTTTGTATGTTCTCAATTATTACCTTCAACACTTTGTCTCAAGGCAACGGTTAGCCTCAACTGTTATTTCCTTTTCCTCTCAATAGTAGTTTATTTTGGCAGTGTGAAACTTGATAAGCCATTTTTTGTAGAAAGAGCTTTCAAAGTATTATGTTTACAGTATGGAGTGGATCAAGGTATTCCTTTCATATTACCATGCTTTATCATAGTAAATGCTTTACAGTAAATTAAATTTTTACCAATAGATTTCTTTATTTGCTAAATATTATTTCCAATAATAAAATCCAAGAAGAAAATTTGGGAGAAATAGACCACAGAATGCTGCAAGATTAGAAACACTAACAAAAGTGCATTGTTTATTGGCTTATTAGCACTAGTAAAAACATTTTAATTGTACTAAATTTTAAAAGAACTCTTGAAAGGACATAAATCATGCACACAGATTTTAGACAGAGGCTATTTTTTTCTTAAGTTGGTATTGTAAATCTCCCCAAAGTTGCATGATTCACTAACAGCATGCATTTTTTTCACATAATTTAACACGCATTCTTATATTTTTATATAATTTCTAACATCTATTTGAAACATGGACTGAATATTAAAATAAGGGTTTAAAGAAAGTTGATGTTTGATAGAAAATAATCATTTTTCAAGTGTGAAAAAATATTCTACAAAAAATAAGTAGAAAAGTGATTTCTGATCAAATATGATTTTTTTCTACAAAATTTCATGACTAGTGTGCTTACAACAACCATCCATGTCTGCATCACTATAGTACACATACAGAAAGTTAATAGTATTAAACAACTACTAGAACAATGTAATTAAATATCAAATCAGAAATAACATGAACCTTAAAACTGTACATTTGGCATTTAAATTTCAGAATGTTTTTTACGAGTTTGCTTAATTATGACAATATTAGTGCAAAATTCACATTACGTTATCAAAATATACAATTATTTTTCAAATAGTGTATATGTGTATATACACATTTATACATACATACATATATATATATATATATATTTCTGCTCTAACAATTCAAAAAACGGTACATTCTGTCTCAGCAAGATAATTTTGATCTTTACTTGAGGAATGTAACATTTTTAGTTATATATACTCAAATTATACAAAAGGGTACAAGCATGGCATGAATAAATGTGTGTGTGTGTGTGTGTGTCCTTGAGGAAATGATGTGGGTCAAGTAAAGTCCCCAATTTTCCTTCACAGACTCCTGAATAGTTTTCTTCTTTCGTAACCTCCTAACAAGAATTTCTGATGTAACTCCATCCTTCCACTCTCTCTCTCCTCCATAGCTTATTCCATCCTTATCTTATGCTTCCGAGGACAGTGCCTTGGCAAAATAGGAGGAAGAACTTAAAGGACAATTCTAAAGGATCTAGCAGTGCAAGTTCTGTGTCAGCTAATTAAAACAGAAAGTCTCAAGAACAATTAAACTTCTCAGGTGATTCTAGTGTAAATTCCAACATTAGGTCAATACATGAAACATCTGCAACCCAGAGAAGTTCTTGACTTATATAATAGGGAGTTCAAGTAAGTACTTAGGTTTTCAGTGTTAGTATCCTGCAACTTTCTTGTTTATCTTTGCCGCTTGTATCCTTTATATAGCTTTATAAATTTGAATCAACATACTGTTTATTTTAATTCTTCACTTTTTTCAGTAAAAACCTGTTAAGCACACATTGTTTTGAATTCAGAACAAATGATATTATTCAATAGATATGACAAATGTCAATAATTCATAGTTTGCATTACCTCTGTCAGACATTACATTCTACTGACATCTTTATTATAACTTGTTATATAAATAATATTATTATGCTATTTAAATAACTTAATTAACCCTGATTCTACCAAAAGCAAAACTGAAAAATGATCAAAAGAGGAGAGAGCACATAATAAATTTTTTTGAAAGCTGCCATCATGGTCCAGGAAATTACACTTTTGATGACAAAGGATGCCATTGCCTTCACAATTTTTCATAACTTTATTTCCAATGCCAAATAGCCCATTAATCTTCTGAGTCTAGAAATTTTACTAATATGAATGTATGACATTTACTGAAATTTTTGTTGAATTTGAAATTTAATTTGCTAAAATTTTATTTTTTAATTTGTAAACAAATTTCTGGTCACAATATGATTGATTGTCTTTTTATCTGATTTGTTATTTTAAAATAATGTATACAATATTCAGAATATATTATCTGTTAAGTTAAAAATAAGTGAACTCACAATTTTGCACAACCAACGAGATGGTCCTGATTTGCTTATGGGATTTCAAAGAGGAGAACCAGTATGTAAAATAGTAACTCTCATTAGAGTCACTGGAAACAAGATCTCACCTGAGAGAAGTGACTCTCCAATCTCACCCAAAAATCTCATCCTCAGGATTCTCTCATCCAAGGGATTAAAGGTGACTAATGAACCAGCTTAATGATATTGAGGATTCATTGTTGTAATTCTGGCCATATTTCTTCAATAATGAGTAGTGCTCTATTGTTATTTAGTTTAGGTAAATTTGTTTTTATTTTTTGGGCTACACCCGGTGACGCTTGCTCCTGGTTCGGGGGATCATATGGGACCCTGGGGAAATAACCGAGGTTAGATGCCTGCAAGGCAAACGCCCTACCAATGAGCTATTGCTCTGGCCTCTAGAGGTAAAATATTTCTGCCTAGCCTGACTCTCTTTCTCTAGCATACTCGTTGTTCAAAATGTTCTGCAGTCATATGTAGACATTACCTACCATGAGAGTCGTAATATTTTTAGAAAGAATATATATATGCAATGATGTGATATCATTGAATATATTTTATATATGTTACTAAATTAACAATTTGTATGCCATAGTACTTAAAATAATTCAGAATGTGTATGTTTCTCATGCTTTTTATGAAAGGACAAACATTTCTAATGTGCTTAAAAGTGGTAGTATTGGGAGCTGGGAGGTGGCGCAGGAGGTAAGGTGCCTGCTGCCTTGTCTGCACTAGCCTAGGACGGACCACGGTTCGATTCCCCGGTTCCCATATGGTCCCCCGTGCCTGCCAGGAGCGACTTCTGAGCGCATAGCCAGGAGTAACCCCTGAGCGTCACTGGGTGTGGCCCAAAAAAACAAAAAAAAAAGTGGTAGTATTAGTACCACATATTTTATGGATTAGATACTAAATAATATCATTTTACACTTAAAATAATTTTTCTTTCCTTTATTTTCTTGGTCTTATCATATCAATTCTAAATGATGCAAGTAGGAATGTCTGATTATTCATGTCAGCATTCTGTAGATATAACACAGTCATTTTAATCACAGTTTGGCTAAGAATTTGTTTTAGCACCACTAAAAATTAGATTCCTTGGGGTTGGTGCTCTAACACAGCGATAGGGTGTTTGCATTGCAAACGGCCTACCTGGGTTCGATCTTGAGCATCCCAACCTCTCAACCTCTTAGGAGTGATTTTTGAGTGCAGAGCCAGAAGTAAGCCCTGAGCACCACTGGGTGGGTCTCAAAACCAAAAACCAAAGCAAACCAAACAGATAATAGATAAATTTACTAGATTTATACACTATCATTAAATGTTATAATCAGATAGTTTAATAATTACTATAAAGCTTATGTTTAGGGGATATAAACAGCAATTTGATTTTGTTTTCTACTTTGCATCATTAACTCTGTGGCTAATCTAAAGTAGTGAATCAAATGAAGATGTAGTTCTAGTCAAGTACTCACATATTTCTAGACCTCTTTTTTTTTTTTTACTAAAAATGCATGAGGATTCTGTTATTACTTTTTTCTGTGACTTGAGCTATGCCAAGTAGTATACTGATTGTTCATAACAGTAAAAGTTAGGCCTGCTTGGGTTTCAATTAATTTAAGAAATGATATATATGGCAACTAATGCCATAGCATTTCAGTGCCTGTTTCTCACAATACCTCCATACTTCATAATCACCAAGGATTTGAGTGTACCTTCATACAATATTTGTTTCTACTCTTCCAAAGATTTCTCTTGGCTTATTTAAATTTGCAACAATACTCAGTGTGTGGTTTAAGATTTTGGAATTATAGAACTAAGTTTGTAGAAAGCTTTATAATACTCAAAATGTTTTTATAAAAATTAATTATATTGTTTAATTGTTTTCTAATCACTTAAGTGTCACTTCATTCATTTTTCCTCACCAAATAAAAGAACATAGAAATACAATACCTATGATTCACATTACAAAATCTTAGACAAAGAGACATTAAATAACTTGCACATAGTATGTGTCAGAACTAAATTCTATAATATAACAAATAGTCGTTGAAATTTTAGGCAACATGGTTCAGTGTGGCAATTCACTTGTAAGCATTTCCATTATCAAGTCAGGACCCAGGGGCATAGTAAAAGAGTTATCTTAAGCACATATTAATCAATAAGCAGATCACAGATAAAGTTTTATAATTGTAAAAGATCCTAGTAATTGGATAGTCTAATATTTCACATAGCAAAACACAGACATGCAAATAGAACCTAAGACAAAAGATAAGGAATACTTTTTCGAGGACTATGTATAGTTAACTTTTTTCTCATATCTTCAGGCTGAAAATTATACATTGTGTTGTGTATAATGGTAACTTTTAGAGGAGACAAAATTTAATTCTACTGATGGAGCCTTTTCAACTATTTGCCTCTTACCGTCTTCATATAGGCAGTATTAAAGTGGTGTTTGACTAAATTTTTTAATCTTTAGAGATTCTTTTATGCACCTGGGCATAACAAATATTACAGAGAACTTGAAATATGTTCTAGAGGCTGAAATGAAGATATGTTATTCAGTAATATGCTCATATACAAAATAATTATGCATAAAGAATACCTTAGATCTTGAAGCTGGGAAATATATCACCAACTTATGATATTCTAGACAAACTAAAAATTGATAATAACTTGTACCAATTGAGAGAGTCTTAGTTTCCACTCAATAGGATAACTAAGATACAGATCTTATATATTACAGATTTAGTTGAGGAGATTTTTGAAGCAAAACTTTTCAACCAGAGAATAAGAAATATTTTTTTCTGTATCTAAAACTGAAGTATTCAAAAATATATTTGTGGTTGAAACTGTTGATAATTAAAAATGCATGGAATAAAGTAACTTAAGAAATGTATTGATTTTTTCAGATTCTTTTAAACATAGTTTAATTTCATGATTATAGTCCAGTATACTTTTACAAACATTCCTAGTGATTCTTATTTGAGAGAAACAAGAACCAGTTTTTCAATATTTTGCTATTCAATACTATCAAAAGGTGGCCAAATATTGAAGAAAATTTTTTCAATAACTCAAAGCGAATTATAATTACTTTGCAATTATTTTAGTACCTACTTAAAATAGCAAAATTAGCTGGTTTATAGAACTACTGAAATTTTATAATTATAAATCAGAAACAATCTAATTTGCTCCATAACTTATTGCTATACTGAGATTGGACACATACCTCGTTGAAAATTCTTTTGTTATAAAAATAGATTGCTGCAATTAGGGTAAATACCATTAAAATATAATTTTTTTTTGTTTTTGGGTCACACCCGGCAGTGTTCAGTGGTTACTCCTGGCTCCATGCTCAGAAATTGCTCCTGGCAGACACGGGGGACCATATGGGGCACTGGGATTCGATCCGATGACCTTTGCATGAAAGGCAAACGCCTTACCTCCATGCTATCTCCCGGGCCCCCCAAAATATAAATTATTTTAAAATGTTTTTCAATATCGTTGAGGTCTCCAGGCAATAAATATTTTCATCAATAATATGTGAATAAACCAAAACAAAGTGCATTAATGGAAAATGAAGGGAGAAGTTCAAAAAAAGTTAAACATTTCAATATTCCAAACATTAAATTGTATCCTTTTTTTTGGGGGGGTGTCTCACCCGGCAGTGCTCAGGGGTTATTCCTGGCTCCATGCTCAGAAATTGCTCCTGGCAGGCACGGGGGACCATATGGGGCACCGGGATTCGAACCAATGACCTTTTGCATGAAAGGCAAACGCCTTACCTCCATGCTATCTCCCGGGCCCCTAAATTGTATCCTTTTAACATTAAATTATATTTTATATTTTTTCTACTCAGGTAATTAAATGTAAACTATTTAAAATATTTACATATATTTAAATAATGTTTTCAGAAAGTTATTATTTCACTGGAGTCTGAAATAATTAAAAAATTTTTGTAATAGATTTATATAACAAGTTTAATCTAAGATGAAAGAGTAAAATAACTACAAGGATCCTTGCAGACAAAATTCCAAGAGAAGCTTTCTCTCAAATTTATAGCATGTTAAACCAATAGTCAAATCTAATACTATTTATATTACTGGCTTAGTAGGCTGTCTCTCTTTTATGTTTTGTTAACTGCTCCATATGATTCTTTTGACTATGGGTACATTCAATATGAATTACTGAGAAGGAAAACACTTGGATAGTAGTGGAACTTACTCATTTGCAAAATGCTACAAACTCTAGATGTGAGACATCCAGAAAAATATGTTAGTTGACTTATGTTTGTAGTACAAAAGAATGCTATTAGTGAAGAAAGAAACAGTATTTCTCTCCATGCACAGTTTACTAGCAAATAGCTCTCTTTACAATGACTGCACTTTATAATCTCCTTAAATACTTGGTCTTTCCTATTAGAAACAGTTGTCATATTAATATTTGCATAGAATATTAACATGAACCACAATAACTTTAAATATTTATTGCAATATATCCTTTATCATAGGTTTTAGCTTGCAATGAATCTAGAAACAGATAAAAATATCTTTATTCTGCATCTTAGAAGCAATGACAAAAAATATTTCATATCTAACTGGAAGCAATAACCTAGAACTGAATTCTTCTTTTCGTTGAAAACATTTTACCTAGGTACTAGAGTGACATATTTAGATTTAATTTCCTTCATCCCAGAAGGCCCTTTAAGCAAACCAAGAGTTATCCCTGAATACAAAGCCAGGTGTAAGCCCTAAGCACAGCCAAAAAATATTTAGTTTTTAGGCCAAGTATTTGGACTATTAGACATTTAATAGTCTTATATTTTCTTGAGAAATATTTATCAAGATTATCTTGTTAAATTGATAATGTGTTTATCTTTTAGCTGACATTGTGTGATTTTATTATGATATATTTCTTAAGAAGTTATTTATTCAAGTATTTCAAGGGGGCCATTTGCCTTTCACACAGTTAACACAGATTCTATCCCCAGCATCCCATATCATCCCTCAAACCTGCCAGAAGTAATTTTGAGCTAGGAGTAACCCCTGAGTGTAGCTGGGTGTGCCCCCCAAACAAACAAACAAACAACTAAATAAAATAAGTTAATCAAGGAACAGTGCTGGTAGCTCAAATGGATAGAGCACATGAAGCCTACCCAGATTTGATCTCTGACACCACTTGGTCAAATTGTCTCCTGAGTAACAAACATGCCAGTCTTTGAGCAGTGCCAAGTGTGACCCAGAGGTAAGAAAGAGACTTTGAGATACAGAGACAGAGATGTGAGGAGAGAGAAAAAGGAGAACTCAAAATATGGTCAGTAGGAGATAATAATGTAAGAATTATTTAAATGCTATTTCATAAAAAAAATTTGGTCTAGGCAATTATTTAAGACTTATAGAAACTAGTTTGCAAATGCAGAGAGGAAGGTGTCAGCAGTATAAAATTGTAACTTTATGTATTAATGTATTTAATTTATATATTTAACTTTCAGTTGGAGGGAAGGATTTACTTTGTTTTGGGGCCACAACCTGCAGTGCTCAGAGTTAACTTCTAGCTCTGCTCTCAGAAATTGCTCCTGGCATGCTCGGGGACCATATGGGATGCCTGGGATGGAATAAGGTTCCATCCCAGGTCAAGCAACTTGCAAGGCAAACGCCCTACCACTGTGCTATCACTCCAGCCCCAGGATTTACTTTTGTCTTGTTTTTAAGTGGGATCATTCTTGGAAAACTCTGGGGAAAGTAGGGAGTACTAGGAATCTGACCTGGATTTACCATGGAAAACTAGTAGCTTACTCCTTGTATTATCTCTCTAGCCTAGGAAAGAAATAAAAGCCTCAATAATCGCTAAATACTCTCAGAACTGGAGTGGTGGCGCTAGTGGTAAGGCGTCTGCCTTGCAAGCACTAACCTAGGATGGACTGCAGTTCAATTCTTCGGTGCCCCATATGATCCCCCAAGCCAGGAGCGATTTCTGTGCTCATAGCTAGGAGTAACTCCTGAGTGTCACCAGGTGTGGCCCAAAACAAAACAAAACAAATCAAAAAATGAACAAACAAAAAAATCCTAAATATTCTCATTCTATACACTAAAGTTTTTCTTAATTTTCCAAATCTTTTCAACAACATGGATTACCTTTCTTGGGGGTGAGAGTTTGGGCTACACCAGCATTGCTCAGGGATTGCTTCTGGCTCTGCATTCAGAAATCACTCCTTGCAGGCTCGAGGAACCATATGGGATACTGGGAATGAACCTGTTCCAGTTTGGTCATGCAAGGCAAATAAATACCTTATCAGCTGTACTATCACTTTGATTCCTAAATTACTTTAATGTTGTAGAGAATTATAAATACATAGAAGATAAAACAATTTTAAAGCAGATAATGAATTGTCAACTAGTTTTGAAAAAAATTCTACCTTATTGCATCAAATTTATATCTGTCATAAACCAACTATCATGATTGTCATTTTAGTATAAAATTAGCTGATTTGAAAAATTCTGGCCCTATTGAACGGTTCAGTTGATAACTTCTTTCACTCTAAATTATGAATATTTATACTCCTGGTTCTTGGTAATAGGTTTTCAATATACATATGTAATGATTAGTCATTTAGTATTATTACTTTCACTGACCCATATTATTAACATGTGACTATGGTCAGAGTCTAAAAAAAAGAGGGGCCAGAGCAGTGGCACAGAGCAGTAAGGCATTTATTAGCCTTGCTGGCGTTAGCCTAGGATGGACCACGGTTAGATCCCCTGGTATCCCATATGGTTTCCCAAGCCAGGAGCAATTTCTGAGAGCATAGACAGGAATGACCCCTAGCTAGGCATCACTGGTTGTGACCCCCCCCAAAAAAGTCTAAAAGAGAGTAAAAGAGCTAACATTGGTTTCACATGTACTTTACATTACTAGATAGACTACCCATTGTAAGGCAGATAATCAAGATATTAATTTTCTACTGTGTATAATACAATTGTTTAAATTTGAAAACTATATATCGTCTTTAGATTCTATAACTTTATAGATGAAATGTTTAGGTCTAGACATGTATGAAATTAACTGTTTTAGCATAATAAATTCATGTATCTAGAGGTCTTTTTCTATTGATGAGAAAATACATGTATACATACTATTTTCTGATGCCTTTTGAAAAATAGATAATATGGGGGGATTTAATTAATCAGAAAATAAAGTTTACATTTCTGATTGAGAAAAATTTGCCTTTATTGTAATGAAATCAGTGGTCAGTCATCTAAACTCCAGTGGCATTATTATGTACATTAACATTGACACTAAGGGGAAACTTTTGTGTATCTCTCCTCTTAATTATAATAACCTTAAAGGCAGTGATTGATTAAACTTGCTATCTGTTGTTTGGCACCATGCTTTCAGTTAAACTGGGTAAAGAAATGAAATTCAGGATCAAACATACAATGTGGTAATCTTCCTTTGCTCAAATACTTCAAGTGCCTCAGAAGGATTATTTTCTCATAGAGTCTCTTTATTGTTAAACATATATCATTCTTACTGAATTGAAATTTGCCTCACTTTAGCTTCTATTTATTATTGATAACTATTATGTAAGTTCCTCTGGTTTCAAAATAAGTTAAAAAGATTATAAGAAATCATTAACATGTCTTATTGACTTCCATAAAAACTCTAATTCATTTTATGATTTATAGCAAGAATTGAATAAAGTTGTTAAAAACTTTTATGGTGATACTTTCCTTGAAGTAAGTTTAAAGTTCCATTTTTTCTTACCTACTGAATTTCACTTAAATCCAGTTCTTTATCTTAAGAAAATTGCTGTAGTAGAACAAGTTCATGGATAAATTATTCCAAAACAGAATATAAGCTAGTTTATTTTGGTTCCACAAGATCCTAAAAGCTATGATTATATGTGTTATACATCAGTACTTACTAAAATAAATTTTTTAGAAGTTTTTATAAATCATTATTTTCTTTAGGATGAAACTGTCACTTTACTGAAAAAACAATTTTCCCAGAAATCCAATGTAATTAATCATATAAAAAATATGCATTAAGACTTTACTCTCTATAATTAGTTTATTTCTTCCTTTAATTTTCCACTTTAATAGCTTTAACATCCTCACATCTTATATTTAATGCCTTTATGATAACTTTAGCTAAGTTCTTGAAATGATAGAACAAGGCCTATTTGTTTTTCCATAAGTGAGATTTTGTATAACTATTGGAACTATAGTGCCAGAGATACAGCACAGCAGGTGGGGCAATTTTCTTGCATATCCCCTACCAGTATTTAACCCCACCCTCACTCCCAGGCATCCCATATGGTCCCCTGAGCACTACCAAGAGAAATTTGAGTGTGGAGTCAGGAGTAATCCCTGAGCATTGCCAGTTGTGGACCTAAAACAAAACAACAAAACTACTGGGACTTCTGAAAAAGTATTTTTAATTCATATGCTGTAAAAGTTGCATTTGACATATTTGTATATATCCTTTTCTCATTTTTTGTTGCTATTTGAGGAAATGGTTTTCTTTATTAAGTTGTATTATAACACAAAGAACTGTGTTTCTTAAGTGTTATTAATATTCTTTCACCTTAAAAATTAAAATAAATTGGGTATTTAAATACTTGAATAACTTAATTCAGAATAGAGGAACTAGTCACTGCAATTGCAGTTAGAAATGAAATGGAAAGTTTAACTGAATCCCAAGTTAAAGAGTTCTGCTTCCTATCTCTCTAATTCACTATGTAAATAATTGTCTTTGCATATGTAATATAGGAAAAAAACAGATAAAATACACAGTAATACACTTTGTTCAATTCAGAAGTCAGAGGTTAGATTTCAATTACACACTGTCTTTTGTTGCATTATATAAACACTGCCAGAGATGATGTTTACTGAAAATATTTTATCTTTTTAGTTATACATTATTGTTCTCAATAGATTAACAGTAGATCAGTGGAAACAACAATAATATCACGAACTTATATTATGAACAACTATAAAATGTGAAATAAAAAGGTTTTCAAATAAATTTGAATAATAAATACATAATTATGTGTATACAGGATAATTTAAAATTAAACACATGATTGATTACTAATGACAAACCCTTAAAAAATCTCCCTCAAAATATGTTACCCAAGAGAGTGATTAAAAATAAATTGTGTCACAAAAGCAGACTTTTGTCTCTCTTTTCATCCTCAAAATTTGGATGATGTCCCTTAAAAATAATTTTCCGAGTGTGTACATGATTTAAAACCCTAATTCCAAAACCATTTCTCTAAATTACCAACAGATTTATATTCTTGATGCCTTTTTACATGATCACAAGCCAAGCATGCATGTGATTCCCAAAATCGTGGAAGAGTTACTGTAAAATCTTTTCTCCAATTAAAGTAACTAAGATATAACTTATTGTCTTTGTCAACTTCCTTCAGATAATTTGCTAGCTCACTGGGAGAGCTATAATCTTCCACGTGAATGAAAGAATCTGCTGGAATATAATTCTCATAGTTTTCCCTAGACGGCCCCAGAACAACAGGTACAGAGCCAGCCCGAAAAGCATTGTAGAGCTTCTCTGTAATGTAATCTTTGTGGATGGAGTTTTCAAAGGAAAGATAAAATTTGCAAGTAGATATGGTAGGAATCAAATTTTTATTATTCACATACTCTCCAAATGCTTGCCCATAGGTATGGATTTCAATGTTTTTGCTTAGCTCATTGTAATACTTGACCCTAGCATGCTCAGGGTTCCAGTTACTTACAACCCAGCAGACTAACTTCTCTTTGCTTGGCACTTCAAACACAAAAGGGTTTGTGTTCACCATCAAGAACCCATAAGGCACTTGGATGTCTGAATCACGACGGTAAGTCAGAGTGAGGTTGAACAGGTGCTCAATGCCGCTCTTTTGAGGCGTGTGAGTTGGTGATTCCAAATTCATCCAAATCCACTTCTGGAAGGGTGGCCTAGCCTGCTGAGGTAAATTAGTAAGGTCCCAACTGATGTCTCGGTGATGAATCAGAACTGCATGAGCTCTGTTGTACAGAGAACGGTCTGTGGTGAGATGACATCCTTGGATGTTGAACATTTCTTGGCAGGATGTCAGGTCAAAGGTTTGTCCAAATGGCCACAACCAAATCAGAATAACAGTTTCATTAAAATAATACGTTTTGGTGGAGAATAATTTTTTTAGTTTCAGCACTGAGCTTGCTGACTCCATGGGACTGAAGATCCAACTGTTAGTGGGCTTGATATAAATAAGCAGACATGCCATGAAACAGCCCAGGATAATGCACACGATTAAAAATGGGCGGAGAATTCCTTTGGATGCTGATGTCATAATTTTTTCTGTAAAGTAGATAAAAATAGAGGAGTAGATAGATGTAAGGACTAAATTATTAATTATAAATATAATTTGAGATAAACAGATCATTCTTCCAAAACATTTATCATTTTATTTCTCAAAAATACCTTATTGTGGAGGGATAATTTTTTTGTTTTGTTTTGGGGGCCATACCTAGTGATGCTCAGGGATTACTCCTGGCTATGCGCTTAGAAATCGCTCCTGGCGTGAGGGACCATATGGAACACTGGGTATTGAACTGAGGCCTGCCCTGGGTCAACTGCGTGCAAGCAAGAACCCTACCTCTGTGCTACCGCTCCAGCCCAGGGGAGACATATGAAAACTGAGGATCAGAGATGCAACCAATGCCCGTGTTATTTTCAAGATTTATGTGATCTAACGCAAATAATTAAATATCAATAATTAACTGAATTTAATTTGGGACCTCAAAAGTAATTGTCTTGATTTCTTTGGTTTCTAATTTTTTTTATTTTAAAATTCAGACACTTTACTCATGAATAAAATGTAACATGAACAATAATTATCTGATTTTTATTAGTGTCAAACATCAATTTAAATATACACAATGGAATACATAGACGTATATTTATCTCTTTTTCTGTAGGTGCATATTTGACAACTCTAGTTTTCTATTTACTGATGAAGGAATTGAAACTGCAAATGTTTAAGAAACTCATCCAAGGTCACATATTAGTAAATAACTTTAGTTGGTTTTAAACTCTGATTATCATCAACTTCTTGGTTGATTACCTTTTAAGATGAATAATTCCCTAGGTTGCAGTCAGAGAATGCAATCATCCTGGTGATACCAGATTTTATATTCCATAAGGGGCCTTTCCTCTTGACTCTATTATTTCTTCTTTAGCAGAATAGAGGAAATTCATTTATTGAATGCTGTATATGACATATGAATGAATTCGTAGAAAATCCTAATTAAATGCAAGGTAAAATCTAGCTAATTCGATACTATAAAATGAACCAAGTATGAATAAATGAACATATTCAGTTACTTTGCCTCTGCTTTTAACATGTACTTTTCTATGGAATAACGTGATTAATATTAACATAATTATTTCTATCACTGGAAAAATATTCCAGTCTTGTCTCTTTAACATTGTTCATATTTTTGTTTTGGGGACATACACAGTTATGGTCAGGATTTACTACTGCCTCTGTGCTCAGGAATCAACCCTTGAGGGGCTCAGGGGGCCACATGAGATGACAGTGATTGAACCCATGTAATGAAAATGTCCTACCTGATTTACTATCTCTCCAGTTCCTCTGACACATTTCAAAATTAGCACTCACTAGTACTTTTAAATTACATGATTATTTTATTTTTGACCAATGAAAAATAATTTGTCACTTGGCAGACAAAAATGTTTATTTGCTTCCTGGACATTTTATATAATTTTAGATCTTAATAACTTTCCAGACTTCAAATATTTTATCCCTTAACTTTTCAGTTCTATTGTAGTCAGCTACAAAACTTCCAAGATAGTTATTTAGTAACCTTTGTTTTATTCAGAAGCTGTAAAAAATGTTTATCTTTCATAGTCACATTAATATCCCTTTAAAAATGTCTCCTCCTACTTATTACTAAAATTAAATTGAAGACTCAACTTGTCTTGAACCATACATAACATAATACATTTCAAAGGAACCCATTGAAATATTGTTGTAGCTCTACAAACATAACAACAATAACTTTAATAATTTCAAGTAGTTACTATTGAATATAATTGAATATCTGGTAAAAGTATTATTTGATTCAGATTTGAAATGCATGTGATGCAGATTCACATCATGAAAAGACTCGAGGATATTCTACTCGATGCTAAAAAAATAAAAGGATCTTTGAAGACACAGTTTTGAATTGTGATTCTAAAAGTATTTTAGTTATTAAAGAGAAATGTGAAAGCAGAAATAAAATACTGCTTCTTCTCGATGAAATGGAAATGTGTGTCTGTGTGTATGTATGCCTGCCTAATGTTAGAAACAGAAATGCTCTAAAAAACAGTTCAATATTTGCTTGAAACTTTACGATAGAACAAGAGTGTTAGCATTATAATTTGCCTTGGATCTTGAGGTTTTCCCCCCCTAAATTGTAACAGCTATGTACATCTATTTATCTCTAAATTTATGATGAAGAGAATGTAGAAATAGTAGTGTATTCCTTTACAAAATTAAGAATCTGGGATTGGGGCCCGGGAGATAGTATGGAGGTAAGACGTTTGCCTTTTATGCAAAAGGTCATCGGTTCGAATCCCGGTGGCCCATATGGTCCCCCGTGCCTGCCAGGAGCAATTTCTGAGCATGGAGCCAGGAGTAACCCCTGAGCACTGCCGGGTGTGACCCAAAAACAAAAAACAAAAACAAAAACAAAAACAAAAAATCTAGGATCAATAAGTTTGAAGCATTCTGAGCTACTCTTCTGTGTTTTGTGTGATTTTGTTTCTTTTTTGTATGAATACACAGTCAAACCACTTTTGATGACTTTTTATCTTGAGTCTAAATGAAAATAAAAGTATAAAAGTTATAGATTATTTGAACAGAATTTTGATACACTTAAGAATCTTCAGACTAGGTCCAACCAAATTCAAGAAGAAGTAAGGACTCTGACAGACTTATGGGATAATAAAGTTAAAAATAGTTTATAAAAAAAGATTACTAAGGCAGTCAGATTTCCAAATAAATCAAAATATTATAAAAGTGTTTCTACAGTGCCTCTACAAGAAGAAGTTTTATGCTTGCTATAATGTTACATTATTTTTAATAGTAAAGAATCAGAGCTAAATTTTATTTTGAATAAATATTTTTGGGGGGGTTTGTTCGGCCACACTGGTTTGATGCTCAGGGTTACTCCTGGCTAAGCGCTCAGAAATTGCCCCTGGCTTGGAGAGACCATATGGGATGCCGGGGGACCGAACTCGGTTCTTCCTTGGCTAGCACGAGCAAGGCAGACACCTTACCTCTAGTGTCACCTCGCTGGCCCCTATTTTGAATAGTTTTCTTGAAAAGTTTTTTTAATTTCTCTATATAAAAATTATTATCATTTCTAAACATGAAAACAATCTTATCCCGAAGAGATAAAAATATATCCACTATTAGTTTACAACATCCTTTCTTAATACTGTTTTTTATAAGGTAATTTCTGGAATTGTTCTTTAGATAGTTGAACTACTCCAACAATTTATAAAAGCTTTTATTTTCTCTTTGGTTTATTAAATATATTTTACTGTTTAAAATAGCAAACAGCCAAATATATATACACACAATCAACCAAACAACCAAACAAATAAATCAAAGTAGACAAATCAATGAAAGAAAAAAAAAAGACAATTGATTATCTCCCTTCTACTCTATTTTCCAAGAAAAATTAGACAATCAGAATATTTCAGATTGAATATTCTTAATATGTTTGGATTGAAATTTATTAAAAAAAAAGCACAACAAAATAAACATCTATGTATTAGCCTGGAAAGAGAACAGAAAGGTTGTTTGACTTTTATACAACTCACTCCACCTGTGCACATAGTTCCCTCATCACCAATAAGAATGAATCCTGAGCAATTAGCAATAGCCACTAAACACAACTAGCTGGGGCCCAGCTCCCATCATCCAATAAATAGACTAGTTGATTAAATAAAAAAAAATAAATGCTATATAATTCTACCTACATTCTCAAGCAACAAGCAAATATCACTCTTTTTAAATTATAAACTACCCAGAATATAGGTATTATGAGGTCAAATAGTGATTAATTGAATTACCAGTAATCTCTAGGTAGGCTCAGAGAATAATTTTTTTCCCATATAGTCACTGTGGTATCTAATAGTGTTAATATGTATTCTAAAAGTCTTTTGAATATTATAATAAAAATTCATAATTTACATTATTCATTTAAATGTATTT